>PIJE02000206.1:35593-65593 GCA_002895965.2 Coryphaenoides rupestris | reverse complement strand
TAAGGAGGAGGGGGATAGAATGGGGGCAGGGGGAGGGTGGGTGAAAGACAGAGAGAGAGAGAGAGAGAGAGAGAGAGAGAGAGAGAGAGAGAGAGAGAGAGAGAGAGAGAGAGTGAGAGAGAGACAATGCATTATCGCTCCCCTGCCTTATCGCTGTGCCTCTGCAGAAGTGCTTCGGGGACCAAGACATCCAAGAGAATAAAACCTCAACAAAACAGGTCCAATATTTGAGTCCCGAGTTCTAAGAAACCTTTATCAAACTGAGAGAGAGTGTGTGAAAACTAATAGTAATTGCTCGGTTGGCAGTGAGATGGTAAATGATAAATTGATTGCATTTATATATCGCTTTTATCCAAAGCTCTTTACAGTTGTCTCACATTCACCCATTCATACACCGACGGCGGTGCCAACCATGCAAGGTAACAACCAAACAACGTCAGGGAGCAGATTACGGGTTAGGTGGTGTCCTTGCTCATGGACACACCCGTTGACACTAGCTAGGATGGGGGTTAGGGTTATGGGTTATGGGATGCCCTGGGGTTTAGAGACCAGCAACACTTACCTCCTGAGCTACTGCCGGCCACTATAGTATGAGAAACAAAATTATCGGTTTTAAAAGTGCCACACCACATTCAAAGAACATGCAAGATGCCTACACAATGGCTAAGCACCATGCATGATCTAATGATACACCCCTACCCCTCAGCCCTCCACCTCCACCCTCCATTTTATGTTCCCGTGCAACAAGTTTCCTTGCTTGCCGTGTGATTATGAATTTCCATTTTTTCGCTGGTCGGAAAATTCCATCCTTGGTTGTTAATGTTCCCTCGAGGAGCTTACACCGAGGTGAGGGGAATTCTTCAGTCCCAACCACCAGGACTGACCCTGCTCCCCCTCCATCTCCCCCTCCATCTCTCCCTCCCTCTCTCTCTCTGTCTCTCTCCATCTCTCTCTATCTCTTTCCACCTCTCTCCATCTCTCTCTATATCTCCCCATCTCTCTCTCCGTCTCTCTCCATCTCTCTCCATCTCTCTCTATCTCTGTCCATCTCTGCACATCTCTCTCTCTGTTTCTCTCTTTTATCTCTCTCTCTCGCTCCATCTCTCTCCCCATCTCTCTCTCCATCTCTCTGAGAGATAAGGAGAGAGAGAATAAGTGAGAGAGTAAAAGTGAGGAAGAGATAGAACGAAAGAGAGAGAGAGAGAGAGAGAGAGAGAGAGAGAGAGAGAGAGAGAGAGAGAGAGAGAGAGAGAGAGCGAGAGACAGAGAGAGACAGAGAGATAGAATGAGAGAGAGTGAAAGAGAGAGAGAGAGGTAGAGAGACAGAGAGAGACACGGACAGGGCCAGGGGGGAGGTGAGGCAGGCCTGTTCCAGTCCCTGAACCCATGACGTCTCATGGTGCTTGTCTAATCTGATTCCAGGCTGAGGAAGTTCTCGTCGTAGACCACAGATCTGCAGATCTCCGGAATACAGACATGAACTGTACCTTCTCCGGTTCACCATGGGGACAGCACAGGGTGAACAGCACGATGCAAGTGACATACTGACACCGAATTGCTTTGTATAATGTGTGTGTGTGTGTGTGCATGTGTGTCTGTGCCCGGCAGCTTGCGTCTATGTCTGTGTGTGTGTGTTATATTGTAATTGTGTGCCTTGACACATTTAACAGACTGCATTATACGGAGCAACAGCCTTCCTGACGGTGCTGTGCATCGTTCTGTGCGATTCATTCACCACCGGGTCAACGCAGGGCTGAGAGGATGAGAGAGAGAGAGGAGAGACCTTCCATCTCAGCGCAGCGAGAGATGAGCCGACCATTCTGAGACTCAGGAACAGGAAGCGCACTTGCTGACCCAGCCTCACTCACTGCCCTGGATACACACACTACATGCACGCACAACCATCACAATCACACACACCACACCACATCACACACACACACACACACACAACATGCACACATACACACGCAGCACCACACACACCACACACACACACACACACAGTACATAAACACACACAAACACACACACACACCCAAACACACACACCATGCCTACAGATAAGTGTTGTGTTATGTCATCGTATGATGTATGAAGTATGCATAAAAACTCCCTAACACACACACACACACACAATTATCTCATTAGGGTGCACCAGGTGTGTTTGGTTGTTTGCGTGTTCACTGTGGAATGTTCCATTGTTACCCAGCCTCAAGACCACAGACCACAGAGTGAGTGTGTGTGTGTTTGTGTGCGCGTGTGCATGTCATGTGATCAGCCATCTTGTGGCTTGTATCTCCTACCAATGATGCTCTGGGCTCAGGCCTCAGCCCCTCTCTGACTCTCTGCCTGTTACTGCTAGATATGTTACCTTAAGGCCCTATAAACATTATGAGGTCACTGAGGTCCTTGTAATTACCCCCCCCCCCAACCCCCCACTGGTATATATTTAATTATATGATGCTTTTAAACAACAATTATTTTCTAAATGATCTTCTGTGTGACAACCCTCTCCTGTCCACCTTTGCAAATTAATTATGCTTCTCTAGTCATAGTTCAGGAATGAAGTTGGATAATTTGGGGAGAAAGTACAAAGCACAAAATTCTAATATAATAAGTGATCTTTATTCAAATAAATACGCAGTTCTATCAACACATAAATAACAAACAACGGTTCTTGGCCACTCATACATACTTATGCACACACATACGTGTACACACACACACAGACACACACACACATGTACACACATATATACAAGCTTACACTCAGGTAACAAATTGTGCGGAAAAAACCCTCAAAAACTTTCTATTATCCAAAGTTTATTAAAAGGGTCATTCTACAGGTTTGCATCGAGACACGACTAGTGTTTCAATTGCCTTTGTGAAGTTTGCGAGAAAAACGAAACCTTTATGAAATAAGAACGTGCATAAAAAGTGCGATGCTCGGGTCTTCTTACGCGGCGAGTGCGAAGGTTAAAGGAGAACGTAGAACGTATCAAAATGGGATTTTGAGTCGACGGCTCGAGTTGCGGAGCCATGGAGTGTCCTCTGCGTTGTCCTCTCCTCATGAGGCGGGGGCTTTGTTCATGAGAAAGGCACGAGCTTTGGTGGTGAGGGCAGTCGAAAATATCGGAATATCAACACTGCTTGTTTCTGAGGAAACCCCCCCCCAAAAAAAAATACACACATTTGACAATTGGGCCTTGAGAAACAATGCTCTTTGCCACCAGATACTTCACAGATATGGTGTAGCTAACCCACCATACAATGCTACAGTTAGCATGTCAGACCTAGCTTAGTTAGCTAATAAACACGATCTGAATAGACGGCACAGCGAAAACGAAAACTGCTTTTGTTTGCCGTTAGCAAAATGTTCTCGTGACTTCAAACCACATATGGACAGTTCAAGATAATCAGTTTCCAGTAAAAAGAATTGTATTGCTACACACACACACACGCACACACACATGCACACACACAGACACACGCAAACACGCATACAGCGTATATTATTTGTTATTTTGTTTTTCTTTAGAGGCTGGAGGCAGAGGAAGCTTTCAAATAGCAAAAAACAAAGGGATCACGCTAAAAAGCTAACCAGCAGGCTACGTTTCGAGACACAACACATGAAAGTCAGTAGTGCGCGTGTGGCAGGTTACACCCTTTTGTCGAGCTTCTCACTTTGGTTCGAAACTAATTCTGCCGCGGACCGCTCCATGTTGGAGAGGAGGCAGTACTCCAAGACTGGAGACAAGTTTGGAGAAAGAGCGTTTAACTCTTGTCCATTTCTACAGTATTGTGTTATAATCGCATACAACTGGTACCCCGCCTTAGTCAGAAAAAGACAAGTTATAATAGCCTTAAAAAAACAAGTGCACATTAGGCCCATTGGCCACCATAAAGTTCCCTTGCCTAACTTTCTTTCACATTTCAATGTGAAATATTGAACCCTTCCCACTGTCTTTGTTCGGTTAGTGATAAACATGAAAAAAAGAAAATGCTAAAATGTATCCCTTGATACTGTTTTCAATGTGTTGGGCCAGACTACTTCTGTGACTTGTGAATTTTGACAACGGCGGTTTTCCAAATCGAAACACATTTCAAACACGGTGACCTGTGGAGGTAGTAATTAATTAGAGGTTTGGAAACGCAGAAGTCTCCTCACATTATGAGGTCAGCGCGACACGTCCGCATTGATGAGATGCCAGCGAGCCGACTAAAATAACCTGTTGTGTTGAAGTCAGTCGGACAAAACAATATATCCTTTCATCTGTCATCTTGCCCTCCGTTTAGCTTCAGTCTAGGTTTAGCTTGAGGTAAGCGCAGTAGGAAGGGAACATTGTCACAGTTTCAATAACAAGCCACACCCTTGAGCAAAAGGTTTCGGAAGCTTAGAGTCGTGTGACGCATCACTTCGTAAGCCTGCGGTGAGCGAAATAATAACAGAATAAAGAATTGTCTCCGCTAAAGTGGAAAACATCAGCTCTCTAAATTCCCATCAAATTTAAAGTGTAACCTAAACAAACAAAGTTACCAAACACTCAGGAATATGGTATCTTCCGATTAACATCGATGAAAAAACATAATCGTACGAGCATAACTTATAAAGGAACTGTAACTTCTGAAACCTGATTTGATCCGTCTTGGTGTGTGTCATTCTACAGACATACGCACCCCATGGGTGCGCGTGTGAGAGAAGAGTATGTCTGTGCACCCTGTGGAAGTTTGGATCAGGGTTTTTTTTGAGTGGTCCTTGCGGCACAAGTTCATTATTGCTTCTCTGGTCACCTCTTCAGCATTTAAAGCCTTCCAGAGTTTGGTTATTGCTTAGACGTCCAAAAGTAGACACATGTACAGACACACAAGTGATCAATATCTATAGATCTGTATCTCTAGATCTGTACAGACATATTTGTGTACCCTATGTTGAAAACAAAATGTAAATGTGTCACTTGTATCATCAACCGCTTCAGTCTCCACTCTTGTTCAATGTCAAGAGGTCTGTCCACCGACAGGATTGTTAGCGAGCACATTCATAACGGTCTGGATTGCTCATGTTTTCACTTCACCATCACACAGCTGCTCAGCTGCTGCTGTCCCGCCCGACTCAGCTCCTGCATGTTAGAGTTGTTGCCACTGGAAGAGCTCAGGTCCCAGGCCTCAGGTCTGGACGTCAGAGCGAAGGAGCCATGCCCGAAGGCGTGGGGCAGGGGCTGCAGCTGGACGCTGGAGGCGTGGTTGACGTGGGGCGGCTGGCTGATGTGCAGGCGGGCCTCGAGGAGGTAAGCAGCAGAGGCCACTGGGGAGAGGGTGGAGGAGTAGCAGGAGATGGGCGACGAGGAGCAGGGTGTGGACGGCAATGGCGTGTCGAGTGTCTGTGGCCAGGCGCCACGCGGTGCGGCGATGGGAGTCTGCTGGGCAGGCAGGGCGCATTGAGGGTCACCCTGGAGCAGCGAGGATCCCGGGGAGGCAAACAAAGCAGCGGGAGGAGGGGACGGCGGCTTCTGCTGAGTCAGGAACCGCAGGGTATTCTGAGAGGGCGCTCCCTGGAGGGCCTGGGGCTGTGGCTGGTGTTGAATCTGCAACATCCTGTTGTACCAACACAAGGGGGGGGTTTTAATGGATGAAGTGCCATTTACAGGGTGGGCTTTGTGTATTACCATGCATGCGTGAGCGTGTCTGCGTGCGCTTGTACGTCTCCAGCTCACCTCTGCTGATGCAGCACTTCCTCCAGCATGCTGCGGTGTTCCGAGAGGGTCGGACCCAGTGACCCGCGGCTGCCACGGTTACAGGAAGGAGGAGGGACAGTTTGCCGTGTGACACCTTTGATCTTGTTTAATCCCAAGAGCCCTTTTGTGCGTGTGTTCTTCCTCAGCTGCTGGCGGAACGCTTTGAGTCCTGCGAAGACGCATGGGAAGTGGTCAGCTACACAATTCCCCTTTGATGGCTAGGTTCACACTAAACAGCAGAGACTCTTACCTTGTGTGAGGGACGTGTCGGAGGCCCTGCGGCCCTCCTGGAAGCTGGCAGCTGGGAGGCTGCCCTGTGTCTGGGGCAGGAGGTGGGCGGAGAGGGCCAGCGATGCTCCTGGAGGTAGCAGGCCGCCACGCTCAGTCTCCGAAGCCAGAAATGTCGACATGCCACCCACGGCGGACTGCATAGAGGGCTTCTGGCTGGACGAGGACTTCAGGCAGCTGTCAGAAGAGGCGCCGTCTGAAGGACTGACAACAATGCCTACACCAGCAGCAAAGGGAAGGAGTTCAAAGTCAGTCACGGGGGATGACATGGTGTGTTGTCACCGGTGTATCAGTGTGTCAGTGAAAGGTCATCGGAACAAGAGTGGCCGCGTCTGTAATGCAATACTCACAGGGGGGGTTGCATTGATGGAAGCCGGCAGACACCTCCGCCAGCGTGTGTCTGCGGGAGGTGGCGGTGGGGAAGACGAGGGGCCCAGCGACCTGGCCGGCCTCCTCCTCCTCCAGGTCCCGGGGACGTACCTCCTCGCTGATGCTGGTCTCCAGCAGGCTGTTGGGGGATATGGAACGGTTCCACAGCAGCCGATTCAGGCTGGCCTCCACAGGGAACACCACGCGCTGAGGACAGGGGGGGGGGAGCGCTCACTGTCAGTGTTGATTTCTAAGGAGCGTGGAACCACCTGCTAGTTTAGCACTGAAGGAATGCCCAGCGACTTGAGCCGGTCTCTGAGGTAATTTTACCTGGAACAATCCACCTTGGTCGCACTCCATTTCGGGGTACACGGGAAGGGCGCACTTGGTTGGAATGGAATATGGTGGGTTTCTGAAGTTGTCACTGGGGTCCATGATCAACTGAGAACAGGAAAGGAAACAATGTAGGTGTTAAACGTATGTACATGAAGGTCTGGAACTTCTTTCAAACATCTTGGCTATAAAAGTAAGGCGTTTGGGCACCACCACCACAGTGTATTAAGGCCCTCACCTCTGGGGCAGTGGAATCGGAGGTGCTCCTGGGCCTCTGGGTCCAGCTGCCACACTGGCGGCTGAGCTGCTGGGCGCGGTGCTCCTTGACTCTCTCCAACAGCAGGTAGTAGATGGCTGAGAAGTGATTGTAGCTGCTGCTCTGCAGGGACTGAGGGAGGGAGACAGGTGCGGTTTAGTGGTTGTTTTTGCATTCATATCCTGTATCATATTTCCATAGCATGAGGTCCTCAAGAGACTGAGACCTCATGCTAAAAAGGATGTCAATGTAAAATAGATAATACTAATTCGACCAAAAATGTTATCTGTAAGCCCATTGGCTTTTGGCTGGCCCCTAAGTGGAGGTCAGTCTGGTGTCAGGGAGCTCACATACCATTACATTTTATCTTAACACTCCTAACCTCAGTACCCTGACTGGGCCTGGTACCCACAACCATTTTTGCTCAAGTTGAGCACTGTATTAGGAATCCCAAGTCATGGTCGTAAGGCTTACCTCGATGGTCCGTTGTCGATCGATGCGCAGGGTGTTCATGATGCCCAGCACCGGCTCACTGTAGTCCCCCAGGTTGGAGTTGTACTCTGTCAAGGAATGGCTAAGGGTCTGGAGGGGGGCTTCTGGGTCGGCCATCATCCAGCGATGCTGCTTGATCTGGGCCACGCTGATTCTCTTGGCCGGGTCCACCACCAGCATCTTACGGATGAGGTTCTCACAGTCTAGAGGGAGAAGGGACCAGATGAGATTCTCTGGTTTATGTTCACCACAAAATCGGGATACCTGTAACAATTCTAATTGCCCTAATTTCTAACTGCAGTAATAGCTGGGTCGTAATGTCTGTGTCAGGAAAACTTACCTTCAGACATGAAGAAGGGGATTCTGAAGCGTCCCTCGGTGACTCTCTGCCGGAGCACAGGAAGGCTGTGGCCATCGAAGGGCAGGGAGCCACACACCAGGATGTAGAGCACCACACCGAGACTCTACAGCGGGAGAGAGCAGGAGGAGGCAGCGTCAGAGTTGTGTGCTCTGAACTCTTGGGGACACTTTGTCCTCGTGAGTGACTTGCCAAAGACTGAGACTGAGTGCTGGTTTTTGGAGGTTTACCCAGATGTCAAGCTGAGGGCCTTCGTACTCCTTCCCCTCGAACACCTCCGGAGCGGCGTAAGGTGGACTGCCGCAACATGTGGCCAAAGGCTCGCCGGCGTTATAGAAGTTCCCAAAGCCGAAGTCTACCCAGAGGGAGAAGAAAAGGTTTCTTAGTAACAAAGTACGAGTTCAGTGTTTTGAGACTTTCCATCTTATTTTTCCATTCCCACTGGTTAATTGTGGAAGAGATTGTGGTGAGTTAGATAAGTCTCGGTTCAGCTGAGCCAAATCACTGGAATGGAACATCAGATATTATCAAGCTAATAACACTGTGTCATTTGGTGCACAAAGGGCTAGTTGTCTCGCCCGGCTGAAGTCAGACCAACATATTTCCTGTGTTTATGTAAGGATGTCTAAGGACATTGTGTGCATTTTTGTGCGTGTGTGTGTATTTGTTTGCATGACTACATGAACATGACATGAATGAATGTCTGTGTTTGAAGGTCAATAGCATAACAAAGTTTTGTTTGCCATGGGTGTAATTCACCCATGAGAATATTAGCCTAACCCAAAATGAATAATTATTGCACTCAAGTGCACGCTGAGAGAGCTAAAATAATCAAATTGTAATGAGTGGATTCATAGAGGTCCCTAATCGAGTGCAGCCAGGAACCATGTGGTTTCTCCTGCTATGCAAGGTCATATCGACTGAGAGTCTCCCCGTTCTACTCCAGGCATGGAGGTGCAGGACTCACCAGCTAGCTTGATGTTCATGTTGGTGTCCAACAGCAGGTTCTCCATTTTGAGGTCCCGGTGGACGATGTGATGTCTGTGGCAGTAGTCCACCGCCGTCAGAATCTGCCAGAACTTCTTGCGTGCCTCGTCTTCGGACATGCGACCGCTGGAGGTCAGGTGTTCTGCAAATGAAGCGTGCATGAGGTGTAGGGTTTAGAATCCAAGGCCTCGTGGGGTTTGTACCCATCAAACACGAAACCGGTGTTCTATGTGTTCCGCTTGGAATTTGGACGCTTGCGATACTCACCGAACATCTCTCCGTTTTTGGCGTATTCTGTCACAATGTACAGCATGTCTTTGGTCTCCATGACCTGAGAGGTAGCAAAAGAGAGACAGAGAGAGGGAGAGAGAGGGAGCAGGATAGGGGAGAGAGAGGGAGATGGGGGAGAGAGGGAGAGAGAGGGTTGAGTGTTAAACGGGTCACGGTCAACTGGTGATGACGAGCTTCCAAATTGGAACCACGCTGTAAGTACTTGAGCAGATGCGGCCCTGCTCGTCGGGGACATTTTATGACGTCTCCTCCTCTTTCCCCACTACATATCTTCCTGCCGGTGTGTTCCGCAGGATATGTGCACAAACATACGCACATACTCACACACACACACACACACACACACACACACACACACACACACACACACACACTGAACACACACGCAACAAAATAAAGGAAACACTAGTTTCCATGAGGTAGTCTGTGGCATAAGGGCTGCCAATACATTGCTGGACACTTTGCCATATTCACACGTTTAAACTGTTAGAACATTTTGTTCAAACCATAGTGGAGACACACACACACACACACATCAACTTCATATGAGTTGGCAAACTTGTCAACAGGGCACCAGTGTTATATGTCAGCGATTCTGCATCACTAACCCATATCCCTTCTTTTTCTACGAACCAGAAAGGCAGTTCCCCAAATCCTCGTAGCTTGGGTATCGAGCGGGGTTGCCATTTGAACGGAAGAAACGCAATTCCCAGAGCCTTCCTCGAACTGCCAGAACAACCGTCCCCTCCTACAGATAGACCCTCGGGAGGGAAACTCAATACAACGACGCAAACAAAGGAGTTTTGGAGTCACGGTAGTCGACGGCCATTTCAATACATGTCCCACAATACATTCAATGTACCATAAAGGTTTCCTACAAACGGCATCTACCTCTCAGTAGAACAAGCTACCCCTACCCACAGTGGTTAGGGAGCCCCGGAATGCTCCACACACACACACACACCACACACACACACACACACACACACACACACACACACACACACACACACACCACACAACACACACACACACACACACACACACACCACACACACACCAACACCACCACACACACACACACACACACACACACACCAATGCCTCGCTGGGCAGTGGGAGGGAGGGAGCGGTTATCTGTGGAGATAAGAGCCGCCACTCAGCACCATCCTGGGCGCTGATGTAACCTTGAGGTGGAAATGACATCACAGCAGCCACACCGCCCACTTGAATGACAGAAGGACACAGGAAGGCACTCGCCGGTGGAGAGAAAATAGAACCCGATGATGTGTGTGTGTGTGTGTCTGTGTAGGACGGAGAATGGGCAGGGGGGGTCGGGGGGGGGGGGTGGGGAGGGTTGACATCACTTGACATTTAGTTCATATGAGACCTTCGTCCTGCGAACGGAAAAGACATCTTATTACACCGCTACATCACTGCTAGATCCTGCTGCTGCCTCTGACGTTTAGCTAGCTAGCTTACGCTTAGATGCGTGTTATTTGAAATGAAAGAGGAGACCAGAGAGAGAGGGTTGATGTAACCTCCGCATCGCCGGAGCCATTCTAGGAAACACCACAGAATATCCCGCTCTCTCTAGGGGCCACCCACAGCCCACAGGCTAGCCCCCGAGCACTCGGACTGCTCCCGGGCACCAGAGAAAAAGAACGCCAACTCTGATTGGACGTGGCGGCGATCGATACATTTCCATTCACGTGTTATGCGTGTTTGTTTGTCTGTTTTTTTACGATCAGACACCACGTACCAACTCCTGAACTCACCCACCCACGCTCATCTGACACCACATGTTACACCATGCCTCGCTTACAACACCATGCCTTCACTGTGTGGTGTGTGTGTGTGTGTGTGTGTGTGTGTGTGTGTGTGTGTATGTGTGTGTGTGTGTGTGTGTGGTGTGCAGATGCGTGCCTGGCTGCTAGCCACGCTTTGCGTAAGAGCGCAGATCCGTAATGTTCAGAAGTCTGAGACCGTGGGCATTAGCAGAAACACACGCACGCAAGGTGTTGCAGAGGGAGGTCAACAGGGATTCCAGTGTGTGTGTGTGTGGTGGGGGGGGGGGGGGGGGGGGGGGGGGGTGCCTCTCAGACATGGGACTTGCTGCTAATTGGACTCGACACACCGACTCGACACCGAGACACCGAGACACCGAGACAACGAGACACCGAGACACTGAGACACCGAGACACCGAGACACCCGCAGACAAACAGACTCGCACACTCACACAGTCAACAAGACCTTCCAAATCCTTAAAGTTCAAAGACATGGAGACAAGGAGGCAAGGAGACAAGGAGACGTGGAGACAAGGAGACACAGGGACAAGGAGACGAGAAGAAATTGAGACAAGGAAACATGGAGACACAGAGTCAAGGAAACAAGGAGACAAGGAGACACAGAGACACAGAGACACAAAGACATGAAGACAGAGACAAGAAGACAGAGAGACAAGGAGACATGGAGACAATGAAACACACAAACAGAGAGACAAGGAGACATGGAGACAAGGAGACACACAAACAGAGAGACAAGGAGACATGGAGACAAGGAGACACACAAACAGAGAGACAAGGAGACATGGAGACAAGGAGACACACAAACAGAGAGACAAGGAGACACAGAGACACAGACATAAGGAAACAAGAATACAAGGAGACAAGGAGACAAGGCATGAGGCCTTTCTGGAGATGAGCTGTCACCTGCTATTTCTATGATTCTATGACGAATACGTCTCTCATTATTCTTCACTCTCTCTGCCTCTTCCTCCCGCCCAGACATTCTTTATGCATAATCACACACACACACCAATGACCTTTTGTTCACACACCACAATGGAGACACACACACATGCATGCACACGCCCACACACTACAATGCATGCACACACACGGTGTGTGAGTGTGTGTATGTGTGTGTGTGTGTGTGGTGTGTGTGTGTGTATGTTGTGTGTGTGTGTGTGTGGTGTGTGTGTGTGTGTGTGTGTGTGTGTGTGTGTGTGTGTGTGTGTGTGTGTGTGTGCGTGTGTGCGTGCGTGTGTGCGCTTATGATTCAGCGTGTGTTAAGAACATTCTGATCCTTTGCAACTCCCATCCAGTCACCAACATAACCAGTAAAACGCTTTAGTCACAGGGAACTGCAATGCACCATTACATTGTTCAACCAGCTGGCTCCTATCCTATGCAAACCCGACTAACAGCCCTGAGAACATACGAGTCCATCTCAGATCTCCTCGTCAACGTGTCCTGCGGTCCTGAACGCAACACATCGCTGCACAACTGGCAACTGCCACTGTACAATGTCGCAACGCACATTACACATACACAATAGCATGCATGCACACACACACACACACATACAAACACACACACAGACAAATATACATAAGTACGCAGACATAACCAAGCCAAGCCCAACGCTCTAAAGAGAGAGATCTCTAACCTGGTAGAGTTTGATGATGTGTAAAGAGAGAGAGAGAGATGTCCCCACATACCAGGTAGAGTTTGATGATGTGTAAAGAGAGAGAGAGATGTCCCCACATACCAGGTAGAGTTTGATGATGTGTAAAGAGAGAGAGAGATGTCCCCACATACCAGGTAGAGTTTGATGATGTGTAAAGAGAGAGAGAGATGTCCCCACATACCAGGTAGAGTTTGATGATGTGTAAAGAGAGAGAGAGATGTCCCCACATACCAGGTAGAGTTTGATGATGTGTAAAGAGAGAGAGAGATGTCCCCACATACCAGGTAGAGTTTGATGATGTGTAAAGAGAGAGAGAGATGTCCCCACATACCTGGTAGAGTTTGATGATATGCGGGTGGTTGAGCAGTTTCATGATCTGCACTTCTCTGTAGATCTTCTCCAGGTCGGAGGGGTTCAATCGGGTCTTGTCAATGATTTTGATGGCCACCTGCACAAACACAAAAGCCTGTTAGAAAATCTGAAATGTGTATACACATATTTGTGCATTTTTTGCATTTGTTGACTTATTAATGACATCCTGGATGTGGAATGAATGCATGGAGCCAGGTTGGAGTGCTCACCTGTGTCTTGGTGACTTTGTGCCTGGCCAGTTTGACAACTGCAAAGTTCCCCTTGCCCAGCGTGCGCAAGATCTCGTAGAAGCCCACCTGCAGTGGTCTGCCCTGGGCAGAGCTGCACGGCTGGGGCCCGGGGCGGTGCTCTGTCATGATCACCATGGCACCCAACGCCACGGGAGGCTTCAAGTATAGTACCTGCAGAGAAATAACATAGTAGAATATAGATGCATTTAATATTTACCCAAGATCAGAAACATAAGGTTACTATAAATAAAATAACTGCTGCAGAATAGCATTGTAGGGATATATCATAAGAATGTAAAACAGAATAATCAGGAATTAAATAACATAAATATATTCAGGAAATCAAAGTAAATGCAGCACATGAATGAAATTAAATTGCAAGGAATTAGAACATAAATAATAATTATCTTGAAAATAATTTCATGACTCTGTTTAATGTTCAACGTTAGGCACCAATTGCACAAAAGCACATTCCTTGTTTGCAAAAACTAAGGCAATAAAGCTGATTCTGATTCTGACTCTGATGCTTAAAAATGGCATCAACGTTAAGACTAAATAAATACATGTATAAATGTTGCGTTTTATCATTTGTATTTAGTTAGCTTTTTATTTTTCCACATGCTTTTGATGCCACTATGAAGCGGGTACCCATCCAGCCAGCAGGGTACCCGTGTACTGTATGACCCACATAGCGCTTGGTTAGGTAACCAACTATTGTCTGACAACCAAACAAACACAGTAAATAAACACAGTAAATAAACACAGTAAATAAACACAGTAAACAACAACACACACACAACACACACACACACCACACCACACCACACACACACACACACAACACACACAACACACACACAACACACAACAACACACACAACACACAACACAACACACACAACACACACACAACACACACACAACACACACACACACACACACACACACACACAACCTCTAGAGCTATCTGTGGAGATAAGAGCCGCCACTCAGCACCATCCTGGGCGCTGATGTAACCTTGAGGTGGAAATGACATCACAGCAGCCACACCGCCCACTTGAATGACAGAAGGACACAGGAAGGCACTCGCCGGTGGAGAGAAAATAGAACCCGATGATGTGTGTGTGTGTGTGTCTGTGTAGGACGGAGAATGGGCAGGGGGGGTCGGGGGGCGGGGGTGGGGAGGGTTGACATCACTTGACATTTAGTTCATATGAGACCTTCGTCCTGCGAACGGAAAAGACATCTTATTACACCGCTACATCACTGCTAGATCCTGCTGCTGCCTCTGACGATTAGCTAGCTAGCTTATGCTTAGATGCGTGTTATTTGAAATGAAAGAGGAGACCAGAGAGAGAGGGTTGATGTAACCTCCGCATCGCCGGAGCCATTCTAGGAAACACCACAGAATATCCAGCTCTCTCTAGGGCCACCCACAGCCCACAGGCTAGCCCCCGAGCACTCGGACTGCTCCCGGGCACCAGAGAAAAAGAACGCCAACTCTGATTGGACGTGGCGGCGATCGATACATTTCCATTCACGTGTTATGCGTGTTTGTTTGTCTGTTTTTTTACGATCAGACACCACGTACCAACTCCTGAACTCACCCACCCACGCTCATCTGACACCACATGTTACACCATGCCTCGCTTACAACACCATGCCTTCACTGTGTGTGTGTGCGTGTGTGTGTGTGTGTGTGTGTGTGTATGTGTGTGTGTGTGTGTGTGTGTGTGTGTGTGTGTGTGTGTGTGTGTGTGTGTGTGTGTTTGCGTAAGAGCGAGTGTGGTTGAGCAGTTTCATGATCTGCACTTCTCTGTAGATCTTCTCCAGGTCGGAGGGGTTCAATCGGGTCTTGTCAATGATTTTGATGGCCACCTGCACAAACACAAAAGCCTGTTAGAAAATCTGAAATGTGTATACACATATTTGTGCATTTTTTGCATTTGTTGACTTATTAATGACATCCTGGATGTGGAATGAATGCATGGAGCCAGGTTGGAGTGCTCACCTGTGTCTTGGTGACTTTGTGCCTGGCCAGTTTGACAACTGCAAAGTTCCCCTTGCCCAGCGTGCGCAAGATCTCGTAGAAGCCCACCTGGAGCGGTCTGCCCTGGGCAGAGCTGCACGGCTGGGGCCCGGGGCGGTGCTCTGTCATGATCACCATGGCACCCAACGCCACGGGAGGCTTCAAGTATAGTACCTGCAGAGAAATAACATAGTAGAATATAGATGCATTTAATATTTACCCAAGATCAGAAACATAAGGTTACTATAAATAAAATAACTGCTGCAGAATAGCATTGTAGGGATATATCATAAGAATGTAAAACAGAATAATCAGGAATTAAATAACATAAATATATTCAGGAAATCAAAGTAAATGCAGCACATGAATGAAATTAAATTGCAAGGAATTAGAACATAAATAATAATTATCTTGAAAATAATTTCATGACTCTGTTTAATGTTCAACGTTAGGCACCAATTGCACAAAAGCACATTCCTTGTTTGCAAAAACTAAGGCAATAAAGCTGATTCTGATTCTGACTCTGATGCTTAAAAATGGCATCAACGTTAAGACTAAATAAATACATGTATAAATGTTGCGTTTTATCATTTGTATTTAGTTAGCTTTTTATTTTTCCACATGCTTTTGATGCCACTATGAAGCGGGTACCCATCCAGCCAGCAGGGTACCCGTGTACTGTATGACCCACATAGCGCTTGGTTAGGTAACCAACTATTGTCTGACAACCAAACAAACACAGTAAATAAACACAGTAAATAAACACAGTAAATAAACACAGTAAACAACAAATGATAAAGATCCAGAAACCTACCTTATGAGACGTATGCACAGCACCTCCTCCTCAGTTCACAGTTCACACGGATCTCACGGGCAAATAAAATCATTCCTTAAGGAGAATAAAATGCACTGAGAAGAAGAAGAAGAAAAAGAAAAGTGGAAATATAGACAAGTGCGCAGCAGTACTTTGGATTTTCTTTTAGCCCAGAATAAGGTGAAGTACTTTTATTGACTACAACAGGTAAACGGTGTGGTGCGCGGCCCGCGTCGCTGTCACTCTGCCGCGGCGCTCCGCAGGAATGCACAGTCTGCAGCGCAGTGGAGCGGAACTCCTCCTCCTCTCCCTCCCCCATCCTCCTCCCACCTCCTCTCCCTCCTCCCTCCACCATAACAAACTGACACCCGCCTCATTGACGTCATACGCGCGTCATCAGCGCCGCTCTGAGCGGGGCGGGGCTCTCTCTCTGGGTCTCGAGCGCAATAAAAAAAAAAAAGGCACGGGGTTGTTGTTGCCGGGCAACCGTGCGGCACGCGGTGACGCTCGTGCTGATGGAGTGGAGCGGTTGGGGGAGGGAGGGGGGGGGGCGATGACGTCAGTGGTGGAGATGTGTCAGCGCGGCGGCACCACGTGAAGCGTCCTTCTCCTCCCTGAGCATAAAGTCTTAATATTCAGATAATAGTCATAATATTCAGATCATAAAGTCTTAATATTCAGATCATAAAGTCTTAATATTCAGATAATAGTCATAATATTCAGATCATAAAGTCTTAATATTCAGATAATAGTCTTAATATTCAGATCATAAAGTCATAATATTAAGATCATAAAGTCTTAATATTCCGATCATAAAGTCATAAAGTCTTAATATTCAGATCATAAAGTCTTAATATTCAGATCATAAAGTCTTAATATTCAGATCATAAAGTCATAAAGTCTTAATATTCAGATCATAAAGTCTTAATATTCAGATCATAAAGTCTTAATATTCAGATCATAAAGTCTTAATATTCAGATCATAAAGTCTTAATATTCAGATCATAAAGTCATAATATTCAGATCATAAAGTCTTAATATTCAGATCATAAAGTCATAAAGTCTTAATATTCAGATCATAAAGTCTTAATATTCAGATCATAATCTAATATTCAGATCATAAAGTCTTAATATTCAGATCATAAAGTCTTAATATTCAGATCATAAAGTCATAAAGTCTTAATATTCAGATCATAAAGTCTTAATATTCAGATCATAAAGTCTTAATATTCAGATCATAAAGTCTTAATATTCAGATCATAAAGTCTTAATATTCAGATCATAAAGTCTTAATATTCCGATCATAAAGTCATAAAGTCTTAATATTCAGATCATAAAGTCTTAATATTAAGATCATAAAGTCATAACACGAAAATAATGTCGATGACGTCAGTGGTGGAGATGTGTCAGCGCGGCGGCACCACGTGACGCGTCCTCACGCGTGCAGGCTGGCCGGAAGCATGAGCGCGAGCTTTCCGCGTTGTGTTACTGCTCAGCTGACATCCCGTAACTTCCGGATGAGCCGGAAGTTACAAACACAATAACAACAAAGTATTAAGATTTAAATCGTCACGATCCTACGAGAATGAAGTAAATAATTTTTATAATCATAATTCATAATTTTAGGAGAATAAATCCGTAATTTCGAGAATAAATCATAATATTCAGATAATAAAGTAATAACATGAGAATAAAGTCATAATATTCAGATAATAAAGTAATAACATGAGAATAAAGTCATAATATTCAGATAATAAAGTAATAACATGAGAATAAAGTCATAATATTCAGATAATAAAGTAATAACATGAGAATAAAGTCATAATATTCAGATAATAAAGTAATAACACGAGAATAAAGTGTCCCCACGTTCTGTCACCTGACCTCAATGAGACCAACCTGAACAAATAAAGGTTCAATAAAAAATAAAAACCAACAACGACAATCATCCCATAAGCTTATGACGCTTATGTGAGAAGATTGTGTATTGCGTGTGTGTTTGTGTGTGTGTGCGTATGTGTATTGTGTGTGTGTGTGTGTGTGTGTGTGTGTAGTGTGTGTGTGTATAGTGTGTGTGTGTGTGTGTGTGTGTGTGTAGTGTGTGTGTGTGTGTGTGTGTGTGTGTGTATAGACAGTGCGCAGCAGTACTTTGGATTTTCTTTTAGCCCAGAATAAGGTGAAGTACTTTTATTGACTACAACAGGTAAACGGTGTGGTGCGCGGCCCGCGTCGCTGTCACTCTGCCGCGGCGCTCCGCAGGAATGCACAGTCTGCAGCGCAGTGGAGCGGAACTCCTCCTCCTCTCCCTCCCCCATCCTCCTCCCACCTCCTCTCCCTCCTCCCTCCACCATAACAAACTGACACCCGCCTCATTGACGTCATACGCGCGTCATCAGCGCCGCTCTGAGCGGGGCGGGGCTCTCTCTCTGGGTCTCGAGCGCAATAAAAAAAAAAAAGGCACGGGGTTGTTGTTGCCGGGCAACCGTGCGGCACGCGGTGACGCTCGTGCTGATGGAGTGGAGCGGTTGGGGGAGGGAGGGGGGGAACGACGTCAGTGGTGGAGATGTGTCAGCGCGGCGGCACCACGTGAAGCGTCCTTCTCCTCCCTGAGCATAAAGTCTTAATATTCAGATAATAGTCATAATATTCAGATCATAAAGTCTTAATATTCAGATCATAAAGTCTTAATATTCAGATCATAAAGTCATAAAGTCTTAATATTCAGATCATAAAGTCTTAATATTCAGATCATAAAGTCTTAATATTCAGATCATAAAGTCTTAATATTCAGATCATAAAGTCTTAATATTCAGATCATAAAGTCATATTCAGATCATAAAGTCTTAATATTCAGATAATAGTCATAATATTCAGATCATAAAGTCTTAATATTCAGATAATAGTCTTAATATTCAGATCATAAAGTCTTAATATTCAGATCATAAAGTCCATAAAGTCTTAATATTCAGATCATAAAGTCTTAATATTCAGATCATAAAGTCTTAATATTCAGATCATAAAGTCTTAATATTCAGATCATAAAGTCATAAAGTCTTAATATTCAGATCATAAAGTCTTAATATTCAGATCATAAAGTCATAAAGTCTTAATATTCAGATCATAAAGTCTTAATATTCAGATCATAAAGTCTTAATATTCAGATCATAAAGTCTTAATATTCAGATCATATAGTCATAAAGTCTTAATATTCAGATCATAAAGTCTTAATATTCAGATCATAAAGTCTTAATATTCAGATCATAAAGTCTTAATATTCAGATCATAAAGTCTTAATATTCAGATCATAAAGTCATAAAGTCTTAATATTCAGATCATAAAGTCTTAATATTCAGATCATAAAGTCTTAATATTCAGATCATAAAGTCTTAATATTCAGATCATAAAGTCATAAAGTCTTAATATTCAGATCATAAAGTCTTAATATTAAGATCATAAAGTCATAACACGAAAATAATGTCGATGACGTCAGTGGTGGAGATGTGTCAGCGCGGCGGCACCACGTGACGCGTCCTCACGCGTGCAGGCTGGCCGGAAGCATGAGCGCGAGCTTTCCGCGTTGTGTTACTGCTCAGCTGACATCCCGTAACTTCCGGATGAGCCGGAAGTTACAAACACAATAACAACAAAGTATTAAGATTTAAATCGTCACGATCCTACGAGAATGAAGTAAATAATTTTTATAATCATAATTCATAATTTTAGGAGAATAAATCCGTAATTTCGAGAATAAATCATAATATTCAGATAATAAAGTAATAACATGAGAATAAAGTCATAATATTCAGATAATAAAGTAATAACATGAGAATAAAGTCATAATATTCAGATAATAAAGTAATAACACGAGAATAAAGTGTCCCCACGTTCTGTCACCTGACCTCAATGAGACCAACCTGAACAAATAAAGGTTCAATAAAAAATAAAAACCAACAACGACAATCATCCCATAAGCTTATGACGCTTATGTGAGAAGATTGTGTATTGCGTGTGTGTTTGTGTGTGTGTGCGTATGTGTATTGTGTGTGTGTGTGTGTGTGTGTATGTGTGTGCAGAAACAAACAAACAAACAAACAAAAACAACAATAATGCATCTATAGAATCTAGAATTGATACATTATTCAGTATTATATATGATTTGTTCATGTGCATATAACACTGAACACTGTATAGAATAGAATAGACTTGGGAGTGAAAGTCTGTGTGGGAGACGCAACATAAAAATTATCAAGCAGATGTGTATGTGACTGTGTATCGCCATGTGTGTGTGTCTGTGTACGTGTGTGTGTGCATGTGTGCGTGTCTACGTGCGTGTGTGTGCGTGTGTGTGGGTGGGGTTTACCCTCTTGTAAATGCTAGAGGCATTGCAAAGTTCACACAAAAAGCACAAGTGAAAAGGTCACACAGTGTTTTGACGCACAACTTGAAGCCACACACTACTCATTTACCATTCAACGTGAAGCCGGAGTAATGTCAGCCCCCCCCTGCTGAGTCGAGGGGAGGGGAACAGTCACACGCAGATCCCGAATACGTACCGAAGTCGTCAGGTGATAATGATCTTTTATGATGATGTTGATGATGATGGGGGGGAGGGGTGTGAGCGGTGGGGGGTGGGGGGGGGGGGACCATGTGTCGGTGGTTATGACTCAGGAGTCTTTATCGACTTTATTGGCCCACTGTGGGTCGCTTCCAGCAACCTGCCGTCGACTCTCGTGAAACGTGGTTTGCGTTCTGAGTGCATCTCCCAACTCAACGCCCAGCATGACATCCGGAGTCTCTGAGTGTTCTCCGCTGGGCGTCCCGTTCCCATGCAGGGGGAACACCGGCTGGTCATTTGGGGTCAGGTCACATCCTCATCATCGCAGTCATCATCAGAATCAGAATCAGAATCAGAAACAGAATCAGACTCAGAATCAGCTCTATTGTCTTAGTTTTTTACAAACAAGGAATGTGCTTTTATAAAATTGGGGCCTAACATTGAGAGTAATAATATAGAAATTCTAAAAATTCAAACAAAAAAATACATATATAAATAAATATAAAAAATAAGCATTTGAAAGGTGCAATTTAGAGAAAAATCATCATCATCATCATGACAAGAAGTTGTCATGGTTACAAGCAGCAAAATGTGAAACAAAACTCAAAGACAAGGTGGAAATCACCTGTCACCCCCCCCCCCCCCCCCCCCCCCCCCCCCCCCCCCCCCCCCCCAAGGTCTCCTTTATCTCACAGTTGACCACACACACACACAAACACACACACGCCACACACACACACCACAGGGGCGGTTTTGGGGGGAAAAGCAGCGTTTTTTTGGCGACGGTCAGTGGTCTCTATCAGTGTTTACGAGGACCGTGATAAGAGGACACATGTGGCGTCCATTGGGCCCGCGCCGCGAGGACACAAGACGCACACGTGCGTTTCTCGTGTCGCTAACCTAACAAATTTGAACCTGGCAGCCGGCCGCGGGGCTTTAATTAAATTCAAACAATTTGATTTCTCCCTGATACGTATTCCAGGTTGCCAGCACAGAATCACAAGGGCTGGCTAGCTGCTTTGATGCGTCGGTGTAGTCAACAAGTCAGGGCCTCCAGCTCCTCCAGGGACAATGCACTGCTCTGTAGAGGTCCTCTGACCCGGGTGCACGAGTAGCAACAAAAATGTTCATGGCTCCCGATTATAATTAATTTTTTAATATATACTTTTATTACGTTCTCCATGACACAGTTCACAGTAAACATACACATCATATTCATTTTTATGTGCCTCAGCGAAGTGGTTGTGTCCTTATTGAGGTGTTTACCGACTGGTTCCATGCAGCACGCACGTCAGACTCACATCGTTAGCTAGGTGTCTCCGGGCTACGCTGCGGGCTAACCCCGGCTAACTAACCCAACAAACTACTTCCGGCGCCATCCCTGGCGGCTGCCTGCCAGAGTTGCTCTTCGTGATCTTCGTGCCTTTTTAACTTTCTCTATTTTTAGCGACCTCTTTTTAGATTTGTTATTTAAGTATTAGTTAAGTTATTTGTATTTTTCAAGAATTTCCTTCGGGATTAATAAATGTTATCTTATCTTAACCCCAGCTAGCCCCGGGTAACCCTGGCTAACCTCGGCTAAACCCTGCTAACCCCAGCTAACCCCATCCAACCCCTTTCAACGATGACAAATCTTTCACAGCCTGTCCACCATCTCTTTATTTCCCTCGATGCGATTGATGCGATAATGAGTACACAGGACAATAGCATAAGCTAATTCTGCTGTTCCTCACACTGGTCGGGTTTGAGTCATGCTCATGCTGGAGGTCAAGGGGTCACTGGAGCACATGGTGTTGTGGAAACCAAGATGTAATTTAGAGAATTCTTTGGGGAAGGAGAAGTCGAGGAGTCGGAAATGGCAAGTTGCAAACACTTTTATTACAACTTGCTACAATTATAACAAAAGGAGTCCGGTCGGCCGAATGTCCTCCCGATTCCACCTCAAATTCTTCTTTGTCGCCCACGCCCACGTCCTCTTCTTCTTCTTCTTCTGCCGCCGAGTTCCTTTAACAGGCGCAGGTTTCTCCAATACGGCTGATTGCCGGTCTAGGCGGCTGTGTCTCCCTGGCTCCCTCTGGGGGCCGAAGTGGTAATGCCGGGACCGCATAATGCTTCCATAGCTCTCCTCTTATGCTCCTCGGTGGCCGGCTGCCTAAATTATGTTAATACACTTGTTTGGCTCCCTCTGCTGGCGGCCCCTCAAATTGTCCTTGAATAGTTTTTAAATCATATGACCTTAAATAAGCTTTATCTATATTAGCACTTCTTTATACAGCATGTAGTCGAAAGTATTTTTATAAAGAAATAATAAACAACTTAATGAACTGGAAATTCAAAGTTAGTCCTAAGGCATCAATGATAGTAAGTAAAATGATTAACACTAACTTAATAAGAAACATGAAGAGTAACAGATAGATGTGTAATGTGTATTTAAAACTTATGATTAAGATTTAACAACCAGGGTAGGTGTGTTAGTGATTATGATGTTATATATATGAATGCTCTAAAACAGTTCTATTCCTATTTTCATGTTTCATAGCGATATACAACATATATTACTGGTTCCTTCAACAAATCTAGTATGACTCTGTCCCCTGTCTCGAGAATCAGCTGTTGTTTGCCACTCAGGTTGTTCAGATGGGATTCCCTCAGAGGTGTTGCCCCCCTCGGCTTGGTCGTCTACCATTATCCTTGAATAGTTTTTAAATCAAATGACCTTAAATAAGCTTTATCTATATTAGTACTTCTTTATACAGCATGTAGTCTAAAGTATGTTTTATAAAGAAAGATGAAACAAGCATATACACAAATGAAAACAGAAATGATGAATAGACTGTTAGCAAACTTAAACACTACAATACAAATATTCTGATATTACAATAATAAACAACTTAAGAACTGGAAATTCAAAGTTAGTAATAAGACATCAATTTTAGTAAGTACAATTATTAACACTAACTTAATAAGAAACATGAAGAGTAACAAAAAGATGTGTATTAAAAACTTATGATTAGGATTTAAGAACCAGGGCAACACATGGTGAGGTGTCACATGAGAGCCAGGGGTGACAATACACATCCTCACTCTTGTGTTTCAGAGTCTTTGATCTTTTTACATCCTCCCATATGTTAACACACGTGATTGTGACCCCCTGGCTCCTTCTGCTGGCGGACCCTCAATTTGTTGATTGGCCATCACGTCATGTCTGCCATTTGTTTGTAGGAATGTTATCTTACAAGTAGCCTAATAAATGTAACCGGGGCTCAGAGATTCTTTCCACACTTAAGTTATTCATATAACGCATTATTATTACAAAATGGCGACTATGTTTTGTGATAAAATTCTCCCATAATGGCTGTCCATCACTGCAAGGTCAGAGTCAAGTTTGTATTATTTCAATGGTTGTAGTTTTTTGCAAATGACCAATGTTTACCTTTCCTGCTTGTTGCCTGTACTCAGATCTCTCCCCAATAGTTTTGCTACTCTTACCCTCCAAATCCACCATTAACTCTGTAAAATGACTTGTTGAGTTGAGTAAAGATTATGACAGACACAGAGGACATCAGCAACAACTGCAGGCATTTCTCACACGATAACGATAACCCCTAATGCAGATTGATAGAGATAAGGATAAAAAGCGGCAAAGTTTCCCTCCAACTCATATTGTGTTATGGTGCTTTTCTCTGAGACACCACAAGCTTCAGGCCTCTCTGACTGAACCTTGAACAGAAGCCAACCTAAACAGAGAGACATCCTTGTGGGTTGTGTGATCGATCGCTGAACATATTTGAACATATCGATCTGATACTCTCAACACAACATCAAGAGGGATTCCCGGGTTCCTGACGCAAGGCTCTGTCAGCTCTGTATCCTGGGGTCAGGCTCTGCTCGACTCATGGCCGGACTACAGCCATAATTATAATAATAATGCATTTTATTTGTAGCGCACTTTTCATTTCAAGAAATCTGAGAGTGCCATAGAGCCAATACATAGTAAACACATAGTTAAAAACATAGTTAAAACAAACTATAATCAAAAACAAAACCTGGTAAACATAAGCATAATAGAAAACAGTGAATGAACAGAAACACAAAATAAATTGCTGACAGTGATTTAACCCAAAATCAAAAACGCCTTCCTGAATAAAAAGGTTTTTAGGCTTTAGTCTTAAAAGAGTCCAGTGTCTGTGTTGCCCTTAGGTGGTCAGGGAGGCTGTTCCATAGGCGCGGTGCTGCCGAGCAAAAGGCCCGGTCGCCCCCATGGTGCGGAGCTTGGTGTTGGGGACCCGGAGGAGCGAGCTGTTTGTTGATCTGAGGGTACGAGTGGAGGTTTGGGGAGTAATGAGTTCTTGTAGGTAGGGAGGTGCATGGCTATTTATGCATTTATGGGTGAGTAGCAGGACTTTGTAGTCAATCCGGAATGAGACAGTGTAGTGAGTGTAGAATGGGTGTTATGTGCTCATATTTCCGGACTCTCATCAGGATGCTGGCAGCGCTGTTTTGAATGTATTGCAGCTTCTGGATGTTCTTGCCAGTGATCCCAGTGAAGAGTGAATTACAGTAGTCCAGTCTAAAGTACAGCAAAGCTTTACGTTAGCATTGACTGCTAACCTCGACCCATACGCGTGGAACCCACTGGTCTGCTAGTCGCTCCCCTATCTCCAGGATGCATCTAAATACCTTTCTCTTACCCTTCTGACTCATCAAGTGACACGCCTAACTCTTTGTTATCGTACTCATCGGGTAGGATTTCAGATATTAGTCATGCGCCCTGTACTGTGCCTGTTCCAAACGGGTCGACTGCGTGGCCTCCAGTATCGCTGCTGACTTTTTGCAACTTTTATCGAGAACCACTCATCCAAACCCAATCACACTTGGCACACATGGCACTTCCTCAGATCTTCACCAATAAACCTGCCCAGTGTGAAGTCGATCAGATGAACTATCCGGAACAATTTTACTAACTACGACTACGACCCTTTGCTCCAGATTCCTGTTGTTCCTCTTCGCTCTGCACTCCTGTTTTTCTTAGAAACCCAACCATGCAGACACTCAATGACAACATGTAAATGCGTATGTAAATAATGCATGCACACATGAATGCACTAGTATGCCAGCTCACGCTTTACACCACACACACGACACACGCACACGGACACACATGCATGCACACACACACACACACTATTGTTTTTTATCGATGTGTTTGTTACGGTTCGTCCGTCCTCGCCTCCACATCCGCGCCTCCCGCTAAGCGCCCTTTGCGCTCCTCGGCGCAGCGGCAGGAGCGTCGATGACGCTGCCTGAAGCACGACTCTCGTTATTGTTAATCACCGCACCTGTCCCTTGTATTCAATCACCTTCCACCACTACAAGAACCTGGTCGACACTCCACTAGTCGCCAGTTCTTCCCATAACCCAGGAGGATTAACGTCTCGCCATTAGCCTACCTTTTTTGCCAACCCTGGTTTTTCCTTTGCTCGCACCCCGTCCCCTCCTCGTCTCTCCAGCGTCCCGGACCCCCTCTGCAGTTGCCTTCCCAGGGATCACTATCCCTTCCCCTCCTTCTAGCCAATTTAACTTCACGCAGTTATTGTGCCAACCCCTCAGCAGTGCCTTTTTCTGAGGCCAATTTAACTTCACGCAGTTATTGCGCTATTCCCGGTTTTTGTGCAGTTGCCGTCCCAGGGATCACTATCCCTTCCCCTCCTTCTTCTCCTCGGCACCCCAGCATCCCGGATCTCCGCAGCTGAGCCGTGCCAACCTGCAGAGCCCTCACCCTGCTCCACCCGCATCCCTCTACAGCTCCTGCGAGCACCCTGACATTTCTTTGTGACATGTTTGTGGCAACCCCTGTGTGCTGTGCGCCTGGGTCTTCCCCCCTCACCCCCTAACAGTGTTCCCGTGCTGCGACAATGTTTTAACCAGAAATAAAGGAAGAAAGACTTCTTTCTTTGCTGCTCTCTCGGGTTTTTCTGTGCCAGGGGCGGGGGGGTTCTCGGAACAAAAAGGAACATTTCTATGAAAGTGTTTACCGACAAATGGGAACATAATGTTGACAGCAAGTATTCACCCTGGGAAGCTATATATGTGATTGCTGATATATGTGTCTGCTATATATGTGATTTATCGGGATTTATCGGGTAATTTGCCATCTCACACGCATATATTTCACAAAAGAGAACCCCCAGAGTGTGTTTAACGTTCGAAAGGCCGGAAATATCTCTCTGAAGATGCAAACCATGCAATGAAAGGTGACATAGGATTACTACTTTTACAAAGTAGTGGCCGTCAAGAGACCATAACCCAAACATCTTTATTCAATCAGCAGTTGGCAATACAAATTCCGGATCCACAGACGACCTATTAAACAGACCCAATGTGTTTCAAATGTTTTTATTGAACCTTTATTTATTCAGGTTTCTCTGGTAGGAATTGAACACCTGTTTTGCAAGAGAGACCACTTTAAAGCAAACTACAAGATTAAGAAACAAATTTTACACACCCCTCTGGAGATACATCATTAACATTGATGGACGGTGAAAAGGTCGCATTAAATCACACACACACACGCACCACACACACACACACACGCGCACACACACACACACACACACACACACACTGCACATCACATGCAGCAGTGAAGTAGTAAATCAATAAAACATTAAGACATGGTGGTTTTGTCAAATGTTGTCCCCAAGGTGAGAGACCCACGGCCGAAGGTGGAAGATTGCTGGACATTATAATGAAATGGAGGATAACTATCAGCAACATGTTGCATAACTTGCATAATTATGCACACTGGAGTCGGGGTGTGGCGGTGTGCAGCAGCGGCAGCCCGCCTGCATGGAGCCGGCCTGCTGAGTACCTGCTGTGTGTACAAAAGGCCCTCCGACGGCACCACCATGTGCGTCACAGTAAAGCCCCAGCTATTATCCGGAGGTGATAGAATCTGCGCACACACGCACACACACACGGAGACGCGCACTCGCACACACGTGCACAGACGCACTCACGCATAGGCATACACGTAGACACATGCAATGTACGCACTGCAGACACATGCACGCATGTATACTGTACATCCGAGAATGACGTTGGGTCAAAGTGAATGAAATGTGAGACAGGAAGGGAGGCTCAGAGAGGGGGTGGGGGAGAGAGAGAGAGAGAGAAAGGGGAGAGAGAGAGAGAGAGAGACAGAGAGAGAGAGGGAGAGAACACCAAGGGACAAAAGCGTTCTGTTCAGTATGGAAATAATGACACACCTCAGCCTGTGGTGTAATGCTTTCAATCTACTGCTCCCAAAAACCAGGCGAGTGAATGAAAATCTGTCTGGATCACAGTTTCCTCACACACGCACACACACACACACACGCACACACGCACGCATACACACACGCTCATACACACACACACACACACACACAAACACATGCATGCACACACACACTCATTGCAGTAGAGTGAAGGTCAGAGACCCTGATAACATAAAAACAGAGGATTTACAGAACTGAGCTGCTCTCGCTGACGTGGGCCGGGGGCCATGTGGATAGCTTTAAAAGAAGCACACAAACAAACAAACAAACCGACACCACCTTCACGGCTCCACCCGGCTCCATTAGATAAGGAGGGAAAACCAGAGATTACCCACAAAAAGAGGACAAGGTGGATTCCTTCCCCCTCAGATTAGAGAGATGGTGTGTGGGCAAAGGAAGAAACATCGCATGGAGGCAGATGGGAAGGAAGCTAGGAAGTGTAACCCCCCAGTTGCTATCGTTGTTGTTGTCCTGCTCTGGTGGCCGGAGGACGACCATATGGCCTAGCTACTAGCAGCTAGCTACTAGCGGCTAGCGGCTAGCTGCTAGTCGTTCCCGAAGGCCCAACATTAAGAGGGCCCAGCCTGCCATGCCACACCAAGGAGAGGGCAAGGGGGGGGGGAGAGAGAGTCACAGTCAGAGTCGGTGTGTGTGTTTGGGTGTGTGTGTGTGTGTGTGTGTGTGTGTGTGCAGGGCTAATCCAGAGTGGGTATATTTACATTTATATTTACATTTAGGGCATTTGGCAGACGCTTTTATCCAAAGCGACTTACAAAGAGTATATCTAACTTTAAACAATATAATTCATGATGATACAAATGATTCATATAGTGCATCTATGATGGCACAAATGAAACATCTCTTCTTCTCTAGAGTTGAGATGATTTAACAATTTCGTAAGAAGATAAAGTTCAGCCTGCGTCAAGCTGCAGAACCCTTAAGCCACACTCTGTAAGACGTTTTTGTGTGTGTGTGTGTGTGTGTGTGTGTCTGGAGGGCTAATCCAGAACAGTGTGATGAGTCACGGAGATAAGGGCAGTGTTGATCCTCTTCTTGTTAAATCAAGCAGAGCGACACGTGCAGAGTCCTCTCGTGCCACTGCCTCCTGCCTCCTCAGCACCCTGCTGCACCCACCCAGCACCCACCCTGACCTACACCCATGCAGAACCAGCCCAGCCCAATAAAAAGTCTCCCCTACTTACATTTTGTCTCTTACATTTTTAAGGGAAAATGTTGAGCTCTCTCTCCTCGCTTTGGAGGTTAAAAACGGTGCCTCAGTTTCTCTCTCTGAAAGGCCTGAAAAGACGTCTGCGGGGGTGGTGGTGAAGGTGGTGGTGAGGGTGGGGGTGAGGGTAGTGGTGAGGGTGCGTGTAGGGGTGGGGGGGAGAGCTGCTCAGTGCAGATTAAGAGCTTTGTGTGGGCTGAGCCGAGGGGACATCTGGTGACGCCTGCGGGGGGCCATGTGACCCGGGTCACCCCCCGGCAAACTCCCCTTCCCCCACCCCCGCCAGTAGCCCCGGGTGGCGTGGTGGTTACCTGTGACCCGTGTGACGAGAAGAAGGCTCATGCTAAGACTCGAAGGGCGGAGCTACAACACGGCACCGCCACGTCCATGAGAAGAAAATGTGTCTGATGCTGAAACTAGAATAGGGGTTCTTTAAACCTCCGGCTGCCAACAGGAGTGAGTGTAAATGTGTTGGAACCCCGGTGCTCGCTCAGGTGGTGAAAAAACCATAACAGAGGAGTTGAGGATTGATTACAAACTACACAGTCATCTATCAAATGGTTCCCGGTCCCCCACCGGCCTTTGGGGAGTAGCGACAGTGAGTGAGCTGCTGTCGTGTCTCTGCAGCGAAACCGCATGATTCGAGCTGTTGGTTTTAAATGCAGGTTGACATTAAATGGTAAATGGATTGCAAAAGCAGCAACCGGTTTGAACCAGTTTCCACTGCGAGATTGTCGTGTGTGATGCGCAAACATACCAACCCATTAATCAGATTAAAACATGCATTCACATAAAATCAATCAAGAGAATTACAGTGAGGACAGGTAAGAGTAATTAAGAGTACAATTAATAGGCATCGCTTTCAGGAGTCAAGT
>PIJE02000206.1:30593-33093 GCA_002895965.2 Coryphaenoides rupestris | reverse complement strand
GCTGCTTGTGCTGGTGCTGCTGCTCCTGCTGCTGGTGCTGCTGGTGCTGCTGCTGCTGCTGGTGCTGCTGCTGCGAGGATCAGTCGTCTCGCAGGGACCCGTGGTGCCAGGCGGGGCCACAGAGGAGCGCCGGGGACTTCATGCGGCTCTGGAGGTGACATCATCAGGGGCCTCTGCTGACGACAGCGCAGCATTAGCTTAGCGCTCGTCTGGTGGGGGTGGTGATCTCTTCTGTTCTCCCCTATGGCTAGTCTCTGAAGCTAACCGTCAACAACAGATCCTTATCTCAAGATTCTTCTTAGTTATGACGTTATTTCACCTTCCTTCAGAATGTTTTCTTTCTTGCTATGTTTTGACCTTTGTTGTGTCTGTCTTTTGCCATTATCTTTCTTGCGTTGTGTCTGTTTCTGTCTGTCATGCTGTAACATCTAACTTCTGCTCTTATCCCAGCTATTATGCAGGCAACCTATCAATTGCCGACAACAGCATTCCGTTCTGCGACAGAGGCACACATTTCATCCGTCGCGGCGGTCGGTCCACCGTATGTCACCGGGGCTAAGTAAAGAGTTGTGTATCATCTCCTCCGAGCAGATGTCATTATGGCATCTGTGCCCCCCCCCCCTTCTACTGTGTACATAAGCCACAACCGCAAAGGGCTGTCTGATGCATCACTGGCGACTGCGGAAGCCATTTTCTCACCTCCCAATGCAAGCTTGCATAACAGGACGTCGCGTTGGCCTGCGTTGACCCCCGAGGATGTGGTCCACGCAGGCTGCCATGGCAACAATGCACACCATTGATCCAGCAGGGATGAGTTACGTTTTTCTCCGAATGACCCTGTGCGTTCAAACGGGCTCCGATTGGGGGCGGGGGTAAATGTACTCGATGTTTCAGTACGGCCTCCGATGACGCCGGTGCCCTGTATCAGCTGGTGTGTCTCGGTGTGTTTTGTTTTAGTGACGCTCCAGAGTTGCTCCAGAGTGTTGTGGGTTTACTTGTCTGCACGGTACTTACCCAGTGCTGCTTTAGTACTGAATAGCACACATTGTTCCCCGGGATAAAGCTGCCTCGCTTTTTTCTGCAGCTTCCAATCCAATCTACCCCCCACCCTCCCTCCCTCAGCCCCTCTCTTCCCCACTCCCTCGCCGGGGTCTCGCTTTCTCACATCGATCTGCGTCGTCGTTTACGTTGAACGCCTGTAAAGTGGAGATGAGATGGTACAAGCATTGGTCTGTCAGGCCGGTCTCGTCACGCTGTCCGTGTGACGTCTACCGGGAGATGGGGAGGGGGGAGGGGCCGAGCCTGGGCAGTAAGCCCAAAACTAAAAGGAAGCAGATTTACACCTTGTTTCCTGTTTCCTTACGGGGAAATTTTACTGAAGAGAAATGTGAGCAGTTTGACCTCCTCAGCTTCTAGCGTTTACTGTGTCTGGCAAAAAAAATCGGCCTCACTCACACACACAAGCCGTCATCATTCGCTGCGCCTTTTAACGTCAAACACGCCTCACGCTCTCTCTTTCCCCGCGTGGATAGCTTGAGCCGACTGGCCGGCTGGCCGGGTGGCTGGGTGGGGGTGGGAGGAAAAAGAAAATACACTTGAGGAAATACGCAGTTGGAAATCACCTGAGGAAATGGTGGGAGAAAGAAGCAGGGAGGCGTGTGTGATTAGCGTGGACAAAGAGGGTTTTGATTTCCACAACAAAGATATGTTTCCGCGTTTTATACCGGCTTGTTTTTCTCCTCTTATAAGCGTCTTATTATGTTGTAAGCTCTCATACCAACCCAAGGAGAATGCGTCAGAAACTCAAACTCCACGACACTAAAACCTCATCTAGGATCCAGCAGAACTTCTGGGGGCGGGACCAAGCCTGGGCAGGAAACACAAAACTGAAATGGGGTGGAGTTACCTGTTTTGTTATGGCGTGAGTGGACGAAACATTCAGGAGGGGATTTTAATACGTGCATTGAAACCTTACAGTTTACCAGAGTTTGTGTTTTTCGTCAGTTGCACGCTTATACGGAGCCCCGCCTCCAGCGACACGATCGGTCGAAACAAATACGAAGCAAAAAAGAAACGGGATTTGGGCTCGTCTGCCGTCAGACAGACTTTCAGTTACTTTCGATTGTGAGGCGACACTGAACCCAAAAGCTCAGCAGCCTACCGCCGGTGGAAACAAGGTGGAGCTAAAAGGAGATATAATCCTGCTCCTAACGTGACATCACACCTGTCAGAAGCACTCACCGGCAGGCTAAACGCCACACAGACAGAGGCTTATAGCAGACGGCATGTCATGGCTTAGACAGGCTTAACGTATAGCTAGAGCCTGTTGCAACCGCACACCTGTGTGTGTGTGTGTGTGTGTGTGTGTGTGTGTGTGTGCGTGCATTTGTGTGTGTGTGTGTGTGTGTGTGTGTGTGTGTGTGGTATGATGTGTGAGTTTGTTGCGTGTGTTGTGTGTATGTGTGTCTGTGTGTGTGTGTGTGTGTGTTGTGTTGTGTGT
>PIJE02000206.1:18093-20593 GCA_002895965.2 Coryphaenoides rupestris | reverse complement strand
GTTGTTGTTTTTGTATGTAGCCTACTATATTGCCCTTAACGTTGGCTAATTTGTCACATAAACGTTGACTTATGGGCCTGGTATTGAAACGGCATCGAAACACAATGTCACGGCATAAGGTTCTGCGTTTGGTAGACAAGGCCAACGGGCCTTGAGTTTGGCTTAAACCATAATAGTTTAAATCTGTATTTAAAGGCTTAACTGTGAAGTGTGGACTCGGGAGAGGAGCACATGGGCAACAGTTTCAATCAAACTTCACCCAACAACAACATATTCAACACTAGGACTCAATTTGTTTTCTTTATATTTACTTTCTCTTACCAGTTTGGGATGCATTTCTTTATTACACCACTCATGTATTTGTTTTATCTCCCCCCAAAATACAAAATAAAAGTAAATACTAGGATTTGAAAATTGATTAAACACAGATTATTATTCTGATTAACTCGATTTTTTAAATAATATGAATAGTTCTAATTTAGACATTACACTACTTCAGGTACTTCAGACAGGATTAAGGGCCCAGCTGTGTTGGACTTGAGCTGGAGAGGAGGAGGTCTCCACTCTGCAGGCACCGCGCTCTTGGGCGCCACCTCGTGGATTTGTTAGAAACACGACATTAACTAATACTTGAATGAGCGCACAACACACACACACCACCTATCGCAACGATTTCATGATTTACTCGTTCAATTTGCACACCTTTGTGAATATTCTTCAATTGTTTATTCAATTCTGGTGTATGATCATTAATTTGTAGTGTATTGTTATTCGTATTTGACCATGTCTTGTTTAATTTGGGTGATTTGCACCAGTATTCTCTCTTAGCCTCACATCGCAGCAGTATTCTCCCTTTTCCCCAAATTGTATTTTTTTACATTTTTTTACATTTTCTTTAACCCAGCTTTTTTAGTTGACTTACTTCCCTGTATATATTTAGTTATTTACTTGTATATTTTAGATACTCATATTTATACATTTGACATAATATGTAAAATGTATAAATATAAGTAACTCAGACAGTGGTATTGTATACATATTATGTACCCAAGACCACTGTCTGAGTTACTGGTAGACTGAAAGCGACTGCTCCCAATGGCCCTGGTAGCTCGCCGTGATCGTATAGTGGTTAGTACTCTGCGTTGTGGCCGCAGCAACCCCGGTTCGAATCCGGGTCACGGCATTGAAACACAATGTCACGGCACAAGGGTCTGCTTTTGACAGTACGGGCTATGAGGGGGCCAGTATGATCCAGCCGTCCTGTTCTTTATTCCCATGTGTATAATGTTCGCTCTTCAATGTCTAAAGTGTACTTGTAGCCTCTGCTCCCTTTCAATTAAATACATTAACATTGGACAAAAGTGCCAATAACAAAGAAGTAGTAAAAATCGGAACAGATTTATGATTCCTCCATCATCAATCTTTTAAAAAGCAATTTTCATTTTAGAAAGCATACACGATCAGCACCATGAAATAAATGTAGCCGAAATGCATGTGATGCTTTGCTTAAAGACAAAATAACACTTGGTCTGTAATATTAATAACAACTCATGCATTTGATTTTGTATAAAACCGTGCATGCCGTTCCAAATCTTTTTTTAAATCAAACAAGTATACAACAAGTACATTTATATTTATGTTTTGTATATTGTGTACATCTTATATATAATTAATTACAATCACTACGACAGGGGAAAGGGGAATACACATACATTTTTTGTATTCTTTTTATTGAACAATAATATTACATTACAAAAGGCACATCATATTTATTTTCAACATATTTACATGAATAGAACTGAGCGAATGCATTAATCAAACAAACAAATACAAATGGGGAGGGGCCAGACTAAGAGTGATTCAAAGACCCCATGAAGAGACTCCCGGAAAGATCAGTCACCTCGTCCGGACAAGGGAAACCGGGGCACCCTTCTGGAGCCAGACCTGGGAGGGGAGCTCGTCGGCGAGCGTCTGGTGGCCGGGCCTGGATCCACGGGGCCCGGCCGGGCCAAGCTCGAAAAGACAACATGGAGTCACCTCCCTGCGGGCTCACCACCTGCAGGGAGAGTCATTGGGGTCGGGTGCATTATATACCGGGCGGTAGGAGAGGGGCTGGACCCTCTACTTCTCCGGAGTTGCCCAGGGTGTGAGGCGCCAGGCGGGTGTGGGGGATACCCACAAGTCCTGTGTTGGAATTCTCTCCGGTGAACGAGAGGATCGCTTCCATGCGACTGCAAGTCGCTGGGGGGAAGGCTCTGACTGTTGTGTGTGCCTACGCACCAAACAGCAGCTCCGGCCTTCTTGGAGTCCTTGGGTGGCATCCTGGAAAGGGTTCCATCCGGGGACTCCATAGTTCTACTGGGGGACTTCAACGCACACGTGGGCAATGATGGAGAAACCTGGAGGGGAGTGATGAACGGCCTGCCCGATCTGAACCAGAGTGGTGTTTTGTTATTGGACTTCTGTGCTAGTCATGGACTGGCCATAACAAACACCATGT
>PIJE02000206.1:0-17226 GCA_002895965.2 Coryphaenoides rupestris | reverse complement strand
GGGAGTGGGGGAAGAAGCAGGGGTGAAAGAGGAGGTAATGTCCTTCACCTTCTTTGTAAAGTAGGTGGCAAAGTCATCTGCTGAGAGGGAGGAGGGAGGAGGAGGGGAGGGAGGGTTGAGGAGGGAGGAGAACATGGAAAAAAGTTTCCTGGGGTTGGAGGCGGAAGAGTTGATCTTTGTAAGATAGAAGGCGGATTTGGCTGCTGACACAGTAGAGGTGAAACATGAGAGGAGGTGGAGGTAGTGAGAGAGATCATCAGCAGAGTCAGATTTTCTCCATTTTCTCTCAGCTGCCCGCAACTCTGTTCTATGAGCCCGCAGAGTTTCGGACAGCCAGGGAGGTGGAGGAGAGGCTCAAAAAAGCCTCAAAAAAGACAATAAATAAATAAAATGAAAAAAAGGGTTAGTGAGGAAATAAGGACGCCCCGCCCCCATGTCCCAGGCAGCCCGCCCAGGAAGCAGGGTTACCATGGCTACCATGGCTCTCAGATAAGAGTGACGCTAACTAGAGAGATAAGATAAGATAGAACTTTATTAATGGAGAAGGAAATTCTTGTGCCATGGTGCAATACAGTACAATCAGCAAGACTAGTACAATAACTAGTCCACGTGGGCCTCACGGCAGAGTGGGAGGTTACCACCCACACTGGTAAAAAGGCCACTTAAAAAAACATTAATACAAGATGTTTTTTGCTTGTAATAAGTAACTAAATCTGCCAATGGAACAATGAAAATTCGCTTGGTAAGATTTCTTTACACGATTATTTTGCACACCTTTGTGAATATTCTTCAATTGTTTTATTCTATTCTGGTGTATGATAATTAATTTGTAGAACACATAGATGTATGATATTGTGGATATTCCCATGTTGTGTATTGTTGTTCGTATTTAACCATGTCTTGTTTAATTTGGGTGATTTGCACCAGTATTCTCCCTTAGCCTCACATCACAGCAGTATTTTCCCTTTTTCCCCCCCATTTCTTATTTAGTATTTTTATTTTATCTTATTTTGTAATTGTCTTTTTTTCTTTTAATTTCTTTTTCAAATGTTTTTGTACTTCGTATTTTTTGTAACCCAGTTTTTTTTTAATTGACTTACTTCCCTGTATATATTTATATTTAGTTCTTAATACGTATATTTCAGATACTCATATTTATACATTTGATTGCAATATTGCAGCTTTGTTTACATATTTCGTTATTATAGAATATCTGCAATTGTACATTTGTAATCTACATTTCTAGTAGTATGTAGCAACTGCCAACTAATGTTACACTTGTTGTCTTTCAGACAAAAGAGGATCTATAGCAAAAAGTCCAAATGTTACCGTGTCTACACAGTAAAAGTTGCCAAGGACTACAGCTACATTCCTCAGCTGCAGCGCCGAATTTTGGGGAAACGTTTGAACGTTACTGGAGGACTCCCCAGAAATAGAAGTCTCAGGCCAGATGACCCACGGACTCTTGGTCTTCTTCCTGGAGTTGTGCCCCCAACAGCAGAACTGGCACAGGCACAAATCCTCAGAGGACAGGTATTTCGACCACCTGCCTACAGTCACATCTGATCTATCACAGAGTCACTTAGTTTTATTATGATTCATTCAACAAAAGAGAATGAAGGCCTCCTAATCTTCTCCTGTAATGTTGAGATGCTTTTTTATATCCAAAATTGTAGATGTTGTTTACCCATCATGCTGTGTCCTATTCTGTCGATTATACAGTATGTCAGTGCAAATTTCAAGCAGTAAGTGAAAATGTTATGTGCAAAACGCCCGACAGCTGACAGCAGTTATAAAAGAATACAAAATAGAAATAGAAATAGAATAGAAATTCAAAGCAAAAAAGTATATTAAAAAAGTTAAAAAAAACTGTATAAAATAAAATAAAATATACAGTATACAAAAAATATCAAGGGGAGCACAACACTAGCACCAGCAATTAGCACCAGGACTAGCACTAGCACAAACACTAGCACTAGCAGTAACACTAGCACTAGCAGTAACACTAGCACTAGCAGTAACACTAGCACTAGCACCAACACTTAGCACTACTACCAGCACTAGCACCAGCAGTAACACTAGCACTTAGCACCAGGACTAGCACTAGCAGTAGCACTAGCACTAGCAGTAACACTAGCACTAGCACTAGCACTAGCACTAGCAGTAACACTAGCACTAGCAGTAACACTAGCACTAGCACTAGCAGTAACACTAGCACTAGCAGTAACACTTAGCACTAGCAGTAACACTAGCACTAGCAGTAACACTAGCACTAGCACTAGCACTAGCAGTAACACTAGCACTAGCAGTAACACTAGCACTAGCACTAGCACCAGCAGTAACACTAGCACTAGCAGTAACACTAGCACTAGCACCAGTAACACTAGCACTAGCACTAGCACTAGCAGTAACACTAGCACTAGCACTAGCAGTAACACTAGCACGTAACAGACAGACACTAGCACTAGCAGTAACACTAGCACCAGGACTACAGCACAGTAGCACTAGCATAAACACTACTACCAGCACTAGAAATACAGGCGTTGACTTTTTCACCACGTGTGTGGTGTGCGTGGTCCATGTGAGGTCCTCGGAGATGTGCACGCCGAGGAACTTGAAACTGCTGACCCTCTCTACTGCAACACCGTCGATGGAGATGGGGGCATGCTCTCCTCTCCGCTTCCTGTAGTCCACGATCAGCTCCTTGGTCTTCTTGACGTTGAGGGCGAGGTTGTTCTCCTGGCACCACTGTGCCAGTGATCCAACATCCTCCCTGTAGGCTGTCTCGTCGTCGTCGGCGATCAATCCCAACACTGTCGTGTCGTCAGCAAACTTGATGAAGACGTTGGAGCTGTGCATAGCCATGCAGTCGTGGGTGTACAAGGAGTAGAGGAGAGGGCTAAACACGCATCCCTGAGGGGCTCCCGTGCTGAGGGTCAGTGGCTCTGAGGTGGTGCTGCCCATCCTCACCACCTGGCGGCGGCCCGACAGGAAGTCCAGTATCCAGCTGCACATGGTCAGGTGCAGGCCTAGACCCCTGAGCTTGGTGTCGAGCTTGGCAGGAACTTTTGTGTTGAACGCTGAGCTGAAGTCCACAAACAGCATTTGCACACAACAGTTCTTCCCCTCCAGGTGAGAGAGGGCGGTGTGAAGTGCCATGGCAATGGCGTCGTCGGTGGATCTGTTTTGACGGTACGCAAATTGCCATGGGTCCAGCGTGGCAGGCAACATGGAACAAATTAAGTCCTTGACCAACCTCTCGAAGCATTTACTGACAATCGATGTGAGGGCTACGGGTCTCCAGTCATTCAGGCAGGTTACCTTGGGGTGTTTAGGGACAGGCACGATGATGGACATCTTGAAGCCCTCGGGAACAACAGCCTGGGACAGGGAGATGTCTGCGAAGACTCCTGCCAACTGGTCTGCGCATGCTCTGAGGACGCGCCCCGATTACTGTAGATTACTGTTCTAATGACACCCATTCATAGTTTTTAGATGTATGCCGATGTACAGTATGTCCATGTTATGAATTTATCTGTCATTAAGGACTGGAGACTGGGTTGGGGAAACACTTGTTCTAATTCTTTTTTTTTTCTCTCCCCATAAAGGACATGTCTTCAGCTACATGAACACTGGGTGCAAAGAAAGATAAATAAAGTGTTTAAACAAATAACTATTATAGAAAAAGTCCTGCCTCTGTTGTCTGTGTACCTCAAAGAACCGTTAGATGTACATTATAAAATGTTGCCATAAAACAAGACTCTGTAAAGGTTTTGTAGATACATTTTAACAATTAATATTTCACCAGTTTCAACGGTGCTTCTTTGTAGCCGGCATAGTTGTCATAGGGTTCAGGGTATTTCTCTCTAATGCGCCGTTCTCAGTAGCTTGGTATTACCACCCGGTTCCCTCTTCCAAGTCATCTGTATGCCGAGATATTGTCGGTTGTTCTCCCCTGGGTCCTGCCTGTCGGTGAGTGCCAGAATGTCATTCCAGGTCTGCCGGGCCAAACGTAGGATGCCCTCGTCCAGACAATACAGTTCCATATGGGCACTCCTGCTCAGACGCTCTGGATCCCAGTGATAGGAAGTAACGAAGTACAAATACTTTGTTACTGTACTTAAGTAGATTTTTCAGGTATCTGTACTTTACTTGAGTATTTTTTTTTTTTATGACCTCCTGCCTGAACGGCGGCATCGGCTTCTGGAAACTCTGGGGCTGGGGGGCTAAATAGATAGGCTCACACCCATACGTATACACACACACACACACACACACACACACACACAACACACACACACACACACATTCCAAAGGAGGATGGGACACCCCCAGAGAGTCTGGTTCCTCCCAAGGTTTCTTCTATCACAGAGGAGGAAGTTTTACCTTGCCACAGTCGCCCCTGGCTCTCTCCCTAGTACTAGATCAGCCTGTTGGCCCCCAGACTGATCTGGTGTTATCGTTAGGCTGTGTGCTTGCTCTCTGGGGAAAGGGGAAAGGGTAAACAAAATTAAATAAACAGAATTTCAACAAACAATTTGTTAATTCCTTGACTTGTACCCTTAATCTGTGAACAAACAGATTAATTAACACATTTATAGCTTTCTCCTTTTTACATTGGTCATATGGAATACCTCAAATATATCACTTCTGTTAAATATTGTCTACATTTAAAGTAACTAGTCAATGAAAGGTCAGCAGTCTGACCTTTGCTGATGTAACTTTAACAGGTTTCCACGAGGTAGCAAACCAACGCAGCCCATGATTCATAGGCCTACTGAAACTAGACATGTCGGATGTGGTTTCGTGAGCCAATCCTCTGCCGTGAGCCAATTCTCTGCCAGCATGCTAACAGACTAATGCTGGCAAGGCTATTACGCAAACATTCAGTTTTAAGTTCCTGCACTACTCTGAAGCAGACTTGTGATTTATTGAATACAATATAATCAATCATTAAATTAGGATTATTATATGAATAAGGCTTTATAGGTTCCCAGAGGGAATACTACCCAGCATTCCCTCTGGCAATCAAGCAATCTGATTGGTTCATAGCCGTAATATAATAACCACACATGGCAACATACAAATGAATATAAATAAATAGGCAAACTATGTTCATAAAAACTGTCTGAATTGGAATGTGTCTGTGACCGCTAGTATATTGCATAGCAACAAGTGTTCAGGCAGCCAGGAGGGCCTATTTCTTTGAACAATGCTTTATGAACATGTTAATAAAAGCTATTTGTAATGTGTAAATTGTAATGTGTCTATTAGCCTACTTTCATATTGCCATGCTTGGTGACCGTTTTCATAAAAGCAGTGTCCTGCCTACTGTAGCTCACTACAGGCCGTGATATATGGTTATTAGAACAACGCCCCTCAGCTGTGATATAATAACCATATACCACGGCCTGTCGTGAGCTATTGCTTAAGTATACACTGTTGAAATGATGGCAAAAGTTACACATTAAATAACGTATTCTTTGTTCAGATTCATGTTCCCCTTTAAAGTCATTAGTCATTTAAAAGAAGAAGAAGAAGATCTCCTTCGCTTGAGGCAGCAACTCACTCCCAACCCGGAGGGAACACTCCACCGTTTTCCGGCAGAGAACCATGGCCTCAGACTTGGAGGTGCTGACTCTCATCCCAGCAGAGATGCAATTCTGAGGTCCCCAAACTGGACACTCTCCTCACCTCGGCTGCGCCTTGAGATTCTGTCCATGAAGATCACGAACAGAACCGGTGACAAGGGACAACCTTGGCGGAGTCCAACACCCACTGAGAACGTGCTTGACTTTATGCCGAGAATACGGACACAGCTCGCATTTTGTTCGTACAGGGACCGAATGGCACGTACCAACGGCCCCGGTACCCCATACTCCCGTAGTACCCCCCACAGGATTCCCCGGGGGACACGGTCATAGGCCTTCTCCAAGTCTACAAAGCACATGTAGACTGGATGGGCAAACTCCCATGCCCCCCCCCCAACAACCCTGCGAGGGTAAAGAGCTGGTCCACTGTTCCACGGCCGGGACGGAATCCGGATTGTTCCTCCTGAAGCTGAGGTTCAACAATCGGCCGGAGCCTCCTCTCCAGCACCCTGGAATAAAACTTTCCCGGGGAGGCTGAGCAGTGTGATACCCCGATAGTTGGAGCACACCCTCCGGTCCCCTTTTTTGAAAATGGGGACCACCACCCCGGTCTGCCATTCCACAGGTACTGTCCCCGACCTCCACGCTACATTGACTAGGCGTGTCAGCCACGACAGCCCGACAATGTCCAGAGCCTTCAGCATCTCAGGGCGAATCTCATCCACACCTGGCGCCTTGCCACTGAAGAGCTTTTTGGACTGCTTCAGTGACCTCTACCAAGGATATGGGTGAGACTTCCCCCGAGTCTTCAGACTCTGCCTCCTTCCGTACTGGTCGGGTTCAGGAGCTCCTCAAAGTGTTCTTTCCACCGCCCGACAATATCCTCAGTCTGGGTCAGCAGTTCTCCTCCCGACTGAGCACAGGCCTGAGCCAAGCCCTGCTTTCCCTTCCTGAGTCGCCGGACAGTTTGCCAGAACTTCCTTGAGGCCAACCGAAAGTCCTGCTCAATGGCCTCCCCGAACTCCTCCCACACCCGGGTTTTTGCTTCAGCAACCGCTGAAGCTGCGGTCCTTTTGGCCTCCCGGTTACCTGTCTGCCGTTTCAGGAGACCCCTGGAATAAACTTTCCCGGGCCCGAAAGGCCTCCTTCTTCCGCCTGGCGGCTTCCTTCACCGCTGGTGTCCACCTTGGGTTGCCGCCACGACAGGCACCGACAGCCTTTTGACCACAGCTCCGAGCTGCAGCCTCTACAATGGAGGCTCTGAACATGGCCCACTCAGGTTCCATGTCCTCAACCTCCCCCGGGATGCACGAGAAGTTCTTCCGGAGGTGGGAGTTAAAGACCCTACGGACAGGGGCTTCCACCAGACGTTCCCAGTTCACCCTCACTACACGTTTGGGTTTACCAGGTCTGTCTGGCAGCCTCCCGCACCATCTGATCCAACTCACCACCAGGTGGTGATCAGTTGACAGCTCTGCTCCCCTCTTCACCCGAGTGTCCAAAACATGCGGCCGCAGATCTGCTGATACGATTACAAAGTCGATCAGCGACCTTTGGCCTAAGGTGGTCCGGTACCAGGTACACTTGTGGACCACCCTATGTTCGAACATGGTGTTTGTTATGGCCAGTCCATGACTAGCACAGAAGTCCAATAACAAGATCGGGCCGGCCGTTCATCCCAATCACTCCCCTCCAGGTTTCTCCATCATTGCCCACGTGTGCGTTGAAGTCCCCCAGTAGAACTATGGAGTCCCCGGATTGAACCTTTTCCAGGATGCCACCCAAGGACTCCAAGAAGGCCGGATACTCTGAGCTGCTGTTTGGTGCGTAGGCACACACAACAGTCAGAGCCTTCCCCCCAGCGACTTGCAGTCGCATGAAGGCGACCCTCTCGTCCACCGGAGAGAACTCCAACACAGCGGCGCTCAGCTGGGGACTTGCGAGTATCCCCACGCCCGCCTGGCGCCTCACACCCTGGGCAGCTCTGGAGAAGTAGAGGGTCCAGCCCCTCTCCAGGAGTTTGGTTCCAGACCCGGTGCTGTGCGTGGAGGTGAGCCCAACCATATCTAGTTGGTACCGCTCCAACTCCCGCACCAGCTCAGGCTCCTTCCCCGCCAGTGAGGTGACGTTCCACGTCCCTAGAACCAGTCGCCGATGACGGGGATCCGCACGCCCAGGACCCCGCTTTTGCCTACCACCCGGTATACAATGACCCGACCCCAATGACTCTCCCTGCAGGTGGTGAGCCCACAGGGAGGTGACTCCATGTAGTCTTTTCGGGCTTGGCCCGGCCGGGCCCCGTGGATCCAGGCCTGGCCACCAGACGCTCGCCGACGAGCATAGGGACGGAGTTCAAGTATCTCGGGGTCTTGTTCACGAGTGAGGGCAAAATGGAGCGGGAGATGGACAGACGGATTGGTGCAGCGTCTGCAGTGATGCGGGCGCTGTACCGGTCCATTGTGGTGAAGAGGGAGCTGAGCCGGAAGACAAAGCTTTCGATTCACAGGTCCATCTACGTTCTAACCCTCACCTATGGTCACGAGCTTTGGGTAGTGACCGAAAGAATGAGATTGCGGATACAAGCGGCCGAAATGGGTTTCCTCCGCAGGGTGGCTGGGCTCAGCCTTAGAGATAGTGTGAGGAGCTCAGACATCCGGAGGGAGCTCGGATTAGAGCCGCTGCTCCTCCGCATCGAAAGGAGTCAGCTGAGGTGGTTCGGGCATCTGATTAGGATGCCCCCCGGGCGCCTCCCTTTGGAGGTTTTCCGGGCACGTCCAATTGGGAGGAGACCCCGGGGCAGCCCCAGAACTCGCTGGAGGGATTATATATCTCGTCTGGCCTGGGAACGCCTCGGGACCCTCCCAGGAGGAACTAGAGAGTGTGGCTGGGGAAAAGGAAGTCTGGGGGGCCCTGCTTAGCCGGCTGCCACCGCGACCCGACCCCGGATAAGCGGACGCAAATGGATGGATGGAGAAGAAGATCTTTATTAATCCACACATGTAGTGGTCACACAACACACTGCGGGAAGTGGTGGCCGGCAAACACACACACATGCGCATGCAGGGAGGGTGGCCCGTGGAAATGGCATTGAAATGGCATCTGCATTTGACCCATCCATTCCGCTGCCCCTCCAGGGGCAGCCAGGAGCAGTATGTCTCACAGTAGGCAGGACATTGTTAATGAGATATACGAAACCCTGTACAGATTTAAAAGGATGAATATTTTAATAACATTTATGTGGATACCAGCTCACAGAGGGATTAATGTAAATGTGGACAATGTAAATGTGGATGGTTTAGCAAGACAGGCTCTGCAACATGGAGAGATCTTAGACATGTCATTCAGTAAATGTGAAGCAAAATGAATGATGAAAAGAAACATCATTAAAGAGTGGCAGCACAGTTGGTTTACAGGAAACACAGGACGACATCTTTATACAGTACAGCCAGAAGTGGGCACAATAAGGATAACTAGAAGGAGCACTAAAGAGGAGAACATCATTACACGGATAAGGGAAGACATACCAGACTTAATAAAACACTGCACTTAATAAACAAACACCCTTCAGGATTATGTGAAGCACTGTCAAGTAGAAGGAATCAGTGGAGCATTTTCACTGCCAAAAGTACTCTTGAGAACGAGTAACATTTGAGAGAGAAGCCTGGAGTTAAAATAAATGAGTTTAAAAAAAAGTTTGAACATCTGGTTAGGAAGACTTCTTCAGTATTTTGAAAGGAACTGAGGTGATGAAAAAATGGTAGTGTTCAGTGAAATATAGAGTTTTATTGGAATTAGTAGTTTGATTATTTATTGTATTTTATGATTATGATTATGGATTATGACTATATTATTATTATTTTTAATATATATATATTTATTTAATTAATTTTAGTGAAGGTTACAAGATGTAGTTTCTACCCCCACCTCTGGTGAGATTTCAGATTGCAACCAAGATTTCACACTCCCCTCACTCGGTACATTTCTAAATGTCTTAATCACTTTTATATTGTCTATGTGTGAATAGGCAATATAATGTGAGCCATTTGCCGACTCTAACAGCCTATTATACTGTTTTCTATATTATAGAAAATACTACGGATCAGTGACAAGGTGCGGCCCCCCCCTGGATGGCACGCAATCCTTGAGTTGTGGCCCCACTGGAGAACCTGGGAACGGACAGAGTCAGGCACAAATATGCGGTTAGGAGGGCCGTTACCTGGGTCGGGTTGACTCTGCTGGGCCTGCTTCACCAGAGCCTCCACCTCCCAGGTAACTGCCGCTACCACACAGGAAGACGGCAGAATGGTGTCTGGGTTGGCTGAAACCTCCTCCTGGGAGACGAACAGGCGGGACAAGGCGTCAGGCTTCGCATTTCGGGACCCCGGACGGTAGGTTAACGTAAACCTGAAACGCCCGAAAAACAAAGCCCAGCGAGCTTGCCGGGAATTTAGGCGCTTGGCCGACTGGATATACTCCAGGTTCTTGTGGTCGGTCCACACCACGAACGGGTGCTCCGCCCCCTCCAGCCAGTGCCTCCACTCCTCCAATGCCAGCTTCACCGCCAGCAACTCCCGATTGCCAACGTCGTAATTCCTCTCCGCGGGCGAAAGCCGCCGGGACAGGAAGGCGCAGGGTGGAGCTTCTGGTCCGATCCTACCCCCGAGTCCGAGGCATCCACCTCCACGACAAACTGGCGTGACGAGTCAGGGTTAACCAGGATTGGCGCGGAAGTGAAGCGCTCCTTAAGACCTACGAAGGCCCGCTGCGCCTCAGGGGTCCAGACAAACGGTCCTGCAGGGGAGGTAAGTCTAGTCAGGGGAATGGCTATGCGGCTATAGTCCCTAATGAAACGCCGGTAGAAGTTAGCAAACCCCAGGAAGCGCTGTAACTGCTTCAGGGACGTGGGTGTCGGCCACTCCACCACTGCCTGGATCTTCCCCGGATCCGCCCTCATCTGCCCGCGTTCTATAATGAAAGCCCAAAAAAGCCACCCGACTGGACGTGGAACTCGCATTTCTCAATCTTCCACGAATAGTCTGTTCTCAAGTAACCGTTGCAACACCTGGCGAACATTGTTGCACGTTGCTCCTCCATGTGCGAGAAAAAATAAGAATGTCGTCCAAGTAAACACACACAGACCTATGGAGGAAATCCCTAAGCACATCGTTCACAAGAGCCTGAAAACACAGCCGGCGGCGTTTGGTGAGCCCGAAGGGCATGACTACGTACTCAAAGTGCCCCAACGGCGTGCTTGAACGCCGTTTTTCCACTCGTCCCCCTCCCTCATCCTCACCAAAATGATAGGCGTTCCTAAGGTCCAACTTAGAAAATACCGTGGCGTTAGTTAGTGGATCGAAACGCGGAGTTCATCAGGGGCAGGGGGGTAAGTGTTCTTGACCGTTAATGTTGTTTAATCCCCGGAAATCAATACACGGACGCAGGGAGTGGGTCCTTTCTTTGTGACAAAAAAAAAATCCCGCCCCTACCGGGGACGAGGAGGGACGGATAATGCCTGCCGCCAGCGAGTCTCTGATATATACCTCCATGGACTCCCTCTCCGGACCGCGATACGCTATACAGGCGGCTGGTCGGTAGAGTAGCCCTCGGGAGGAGGTCGATGGCGCCAGTCATACGGGTCGATGCGGAGGCAGCGACAGTGCCTTCCGTTTACTGAAGACCTCCCTGAGGTCGTGGTAGACTGCAGGGACGGAAGACAGGTCTGGACACTGGGAGCACCGGCAGGGCTGCCACGCCAATCTGGTGGAGAGAGAGCAGACTGCAGACAATAGGAAAGACAATGTGAACTCCAGCCCATTACCTTGCCTGTGGCCCAGTCGAGATGGGGTTGTGCCGCTGCAGCCAGGGATAGCCGGAGGATAATCGGCGGGCATGGGTGAGGGGATAATATGGAAACTGAATGGTCTCTCCGATGGGTTACCAGAGAGAACGAGGTGTAGGGGCTATAGTACGTGGGTAACCGAGCCAGGAGTCTCCCATCCAATGCATTCGCGTCCAAGGGCGTAGCGATCGGTTCCGTGGCTAGCCCGGTCCGGGGCCACTAGAGCGGCGTCGATAAAGTTCTCGTAGGCCCCAAGAGTCTTACCAACGCCACCAGAGGCAGAGTCTTCCTGCCCCAGCACAGGCTTGCCCTCAACTGCATGCGAGGGAATCTATCCGCAGATGTTCGGCTCACCAGTACACCCCACCGGCTACTGGCGAGCCTGCCTTTTGCGGCGAGCCCGCGCAGGTAGACCAAGCCGATGACCCAACTCCCCGCAGTACAGGCAGCGCCCGCTGACTGCATCCTGCGCTGTCGCTGCCGCGCGGCGACAGCACTTGCTGTTTCCTAGCTGCATGGGCTCCCGCATGCCGGAGCGAGGCGCAGAGCGGCGCTTGGCGGAGGCTCCCGCCACCTGGCCGACTCGGAACAATTGAGCAAGCATGGGTGGTGGTGAGGTGGGATCCACGCTTTTTTGCCGTTGCGGCGCGCCCTCTAAGCCGGGTTGTCCAAGCCGAATGCATTGTGACCAAGCGTCTTAAAATCATGGGGCTCTTAACGGACCAGACAATTTCGTCCTGCAATTGTTCACAGACAGTTTAAGAACGTTACGCGTAGTGCTGGCGTCGTCCCACGCCGCGCTCAGCCGCACGTCTTGAAGTCAACTAGACGAATCTGGCTACGCTTCTCTTTCCCTGGCGAATGTTTCGCCAGCGCGATTCGAAGCGTATCGCCCAGTGGTTCGGTGCGGTGATCAAAAACATCCCGAAAATTTCCGCACTGAATCCCCCCCCCCCCCCCTCCGTCGAACGTACCTCCTGTCGGCCGATGTGAGAGAGATCGCCTCAGCCCAGAGCTAACGCTCTTCCCTCTCAAGCAGGCGAGTCACGAAGCGCATGCCGCATTTGGACTGATCTGTCGGAACTTGTACCGCGGCAGCGCTGTGGAACACCTAGGCGACCACTCAGTGAGAATCCCGGGCAGCGTCCAGCGCCCCGAAAAGTGTTCGGCGGTCCATCTCTCTTCTTTTTTTTATAAGAACCCCGGCTTCCCGACCACTCATCGCCAGATCGTTGTTTCAACCAGTATGGTTAGAGATCCGTCACATATGGTATCTCTGTGTTTCATCTTGGATAATAACCCGTTTCTCCTCTGCCCAGGATCGCGACCCGTCTCCCGCCAGCCCGCTCCACTACCCGCTTGTCTGCCAGCCCGACTGCCGGTCTGCCTACCTGTCTGCCCGCCTGCCTGGCTGCCTGCCCGCCTGCCTGTCTGCCCGCCTGCCTGTCTGCCAGCCTGCCTGTCTACCAGCCTGCCTGCCTGACTACTTGTCTGCCTGTCTTTCACTCGCGTGCCAGTCACCTGACCTGCCTGTCACGTTGTTGTGTCCTGGTTTCCCCCTGCGACACCTTCCAATTAAAGGACTATTGTGTCTGAACTCCGAGTCTGGGTCCTGCGTTTGGGTTCTCCGCCGCCTCCCCTAACAGAACGATCTGGCCAACAATGGACCCAGCGGACCCAGGCTCGGAGTCGACCCGACTAGAGCGAATACTCACCAGCCAGGGCGAGTTCCTGGGCCGTCATGAGCAGGCTCTTCGCAGTCTCATGGACACGAACCAGGCGATGCTCCACCAGATAAACCAACTCTCTACACAGGTCTCCGGGTTATCCGCAGCCGGATCCTCGCCAGCCCAGCCCGGTCCGACCGTTCCCCCGGCGTCTCCACCCACCTGGGAGTCCTACGCTCCGGACCCCGAACACTTTTCGGGGGAGGCTGGACGCTGCCGGGGATTCCTCCTGCAGTGCTCCCTGGTGTTCCACCAGCGGCCGCGGACATTCCCGACCGATCAGTCGCGGGTGCGCTTCGTGATCGGTCTGTTGAGAGGGAGAGCGTTAGCCTGGGCTGAGGCGATCTTCTCCCATCGGCCGATCACGGGGGTTACGTTTGACGAGTTCAGTGCGGAATTTCGGGATGTTTTTGATGACCCCAACCACTGGGGCGACGCTTCCAAGCGCCTGGCGAACATTCGCCAGGGAAAGAGAAGCGTAGCCGACTTCTCAATTGACTTCAAGACGTTGGCGGCTGACGCGGGGTGGGACGACGCAGCACTACGCGGCACGTTCTTAAACTGTCTTGATGAACAATTGCAGGACGAGATTGCTGTCCGTGAAGAGCCCAGTGATTTTAAGACGCTGGTCACAATGGCAATTCGGCTGGACAACCGGCTAGAGGGGCGCCGCAGGCAAAAAGCGTGGATCCCACCCACCACCACCCCAGCCGCTCATTGGTTCCGTCCCGGGGCGGGAGCCTCCGCCCAAGCGCCGCCTCCTGCGCCTCCTCCGGATGTGGAGCCCATGCAGTTAGGAAACACAAGTGTGTCGCCGGCGGAGCGACAGCGCAGGATGCAGTCAGGGGCGTGCCTGTACTGCGGGGAGTTGGGTCATCGGCTGGTTACCTGCGCGGCTCGCCCAAAAGGCAGGGCTCGCCAGTAGCGGTGGGGGTACTGGTGAGCCGAACATCTGCGGATAGATTCCCTCGCATGCAGTTGAGGGCAAGCCTGTGCTGGGGCCAGGAAACTCTGCCTCTGGTGGCGTTGGTAGACTCTGGGGCCGACGAGAGCTTTATCGACGCCGCTCTAGTGGCCCGGACCGGGCTAGCCACGGAACCGATCGCTACGCCCTTGGACGCGAATGCATTGGATGGGAGACTCCTGGCTCGGGTCACCCACCGTACTATACCTCTACACCTCGTTCTCTCTGGTAACCATCGGGAGACCATTCAGTTTCATATTATCCCCTCACCCAATGCCCCGATTATCCTCGGCTATCCCTGGCTGCAGCGGCACAACCCCCATCTCGACTGGGCCACAGGCAAGGTAATGGGCTGGAGTTCACATTGTCTTTCCTATTGTCTGCAGTCTGCTCTCTCTCCACCAGATGGCGTGGCAGCCCTGCCGGTGCTCCAGTGTCCAGACCTGTCTTCCGTCCCTGCAGTCTACCACGACCTCGGGGAGGTCTTCAGTAAACGGAAGGCACTGTCGCTGCCTCCGCATCGACCGTACGACTGCGCCATCGACCTCCTCCCGGGGGCTACTCTAACCGACCATGGTGGTTGATTGCCAAGCGGTGACAGGTGTGGACACCGGGCAGGTGCCGCTGATGACGCGGGGGCGGCACCGGAGTCTGTCATTGGGGAACCCCGATGACACGGTCGCAACCGTGACAATTTTATTCTTTATATTTATGAAGGTATCGGGTGGGATACCACTGGCTATGACGTCGTGCGCGCTCCCGTGCCTTGCTCATAGTCTACACTCATCCAGTAAGTTTCCATAAGGAGCTCTACTGCTACACATCTGGTCTTGCATAGCGAGTCTGCGCTCAGTACTGGAGCTAACAAGATGGAGTCCGCTAAAACGAACAAACGACCGGCTCCCAGCACAACACAGACTCCATCACAAACGGCAAGAAAGAAATATTATCTGCTCAAATACTGCTCAACACACAAAGCATACATTATGAGATGAGTAATGAGATGTGAAGATAGGAGCGAGATGGAATTATTCTGATCAGTCTGTCAGCAACAGACAACATTTGCGATCCCTTAAGCATCATCAGATTAGCTAATGCAATGACTTTCTGCTGCAATATTAATATAGTCTGATGACTCAAGGTCACACGAGAACTCCAGAGGTGGTGTTGGTGTAGGTGGTGGTGGAGGTGGTGTTGGTGGAGGTGGTGGTAAAGGTGTGTGGTGGAGGTGCTGGAAGTGGTGGTGGTGGTGTTGATGGCAGTGGTGGGGGTGATGGTGGAGGTAATGGTGGAGGTAATGGTGAAGGTGGTACACCCTTTGTGTTACTAGTGAATATATCCATATCAACAGTATCTCTAACACCGACCTCACCAACCTCACCATCTGAACACATTCACCAGTACAAGTCTGCACTCAACAAAGCCCGCTCCACCTTCTACTCCGGCATCATACACTCTGAATCCGCCAACCCCCGCACTCTGTTTTCCACCATAATTAAGCTCCTCAAACCTCTGGACAATATTTCACCCTCATTCATCCTGGAAAAATGCAGCAACTTTCTTCCACTCCAAAATCGAAAACATCCACAACCAACTAGTCACCTCCTCTGCCATCACCCCCGACCCGGAGCCTGCACTTCCCCCACCAACAGACCACTGCCTTTCCCTCTTCTCCCCCATAACCACATCTGACCTCTCAGATACTCAATGGCATTAAGTCCTCCACCTACCCCCTCGACCCCATCCCATCCACCCTTGTTAAAACCTGTCTCTCTTTTCTTGCCCCACTCATCACTGACATCATCAACTCCTCCCTCACTTCTGGCATTGTTCCCTCTCCTTTCAAGCTTGCTGCTATCACACCTGTCACAGTTTGTCACCGATCCCCGAGTCACACCAACACAGACACAAGAGGCCGAAGAATCAAATGTAGAATATTTAATAACGGTTAAAAAGTACAAGGTAAGAGAATAAAAAGATAAAAAGATCGTTCTCCTAATCTAAAATCTTACGGTCCCACAATCCTCTGGACAGAATGTCTCTCACGAATAGTTCAGTCACGGGTATTCCATTCCTACGGCGCCGTGCGCGTTGTCTGGCTCTCCCCATGGTGCCTCTTCCCGGACGTGGAACCTTGGTTCTCGTGGTTGCTTACGGCTATTCCATTCCTACGGCGTTGTGCGCGTTGTCTGGTTTTTGTTCTCCTCACGCTGCCTCTCCATGGACGTGGAAGCCGGGCGTTGCGCTGGTCCTTTGTTCTCCTCTGGACACGCCCAGGGACCGAGCTCCGCAGGTGAGCCTCGTTCTTCTTTATATCTCCAATCACTCGCATTCATGGACCAATGACTGGGGGACAAATTAATTAGGGAGGAGGGAGCACCCGGGGGAAAGGCGCCGCGTGCAAAAAGTCCAAGACGCCGCCAATTATTCACACCTGAGTCCACGCCAAACGTCCACTCTGGCAACACCGCAAACAACAAATCACTGCAACTGGGTTAACAAAAACAATTATATTGAAGTCCATGCACAAACAATAATTCACCACAGCAAATAGAAAGCTCATTAACAACACTGCACACACAACAAACCACATCAAGCTTATTGGACCCATCCCACAGTCCCTGCCACACAGTCCCTGCCAGCCCGTGACACACCCATCCTCAAAAAGCCTGGCCTGGACCCTGACAACCCCAACAACTTCAGACCCATCTCCAACCTTTCATTTCTCTCAAAAAGCCTGGAACGCACCATCGCAACACAACTCAAACAATACCTCCACACCAACCAAAAGTATGAAATATTCCAATCCGGCTTCCGAACACACCACAGTACTGAAACCGCTCTGCTCAAAGTCACCAAACGATCTCCTACTCTCCTCTGATTCTGGCTCCCTCAACATTCTCCTCCTCCTCGGCCTCAGTGCAGCCTTTGACACCAATTAACCACTCCATCCTCCTCAGTCGCCTGCAATCCTGCATTGGCATAACTGGTTCAGCATTCTCCTGGTTCAAATCCTACCTGTCAGACAAGATTTCACTACATCTCCATCAATAACTGCAAATCCCTACCACCCCAGTCTCACATGGAGTCCCTCAAGGCTTGATG
>PIJE02000205.1:473947-524206 GCA_002895965.2 Coryphaenoides rupestris | reverse complement strand
ACAAAGAGAGAAGCCGAAGTAGATGAGGAGAGAGAATAGAAAGGGGATAGAGAGATAAGAGAGGGAGAGATAGAGAGAGAGGAAAAGTAGAGAGAGAGAGAGAGAGAGAGAGAGAGAGAGAGAGAGAGAGAGGAGAGAGAGAGAGAGAGAGAGAGAGAGAGAGAGAGAGAGAGAGAGGAATGAGAGAGAGAGAGAGAGAGAGAGAGAGAGAGAGGAGAGAGGAGAGAGAGAGAGAGAGAGAGAGAGAGAGAGAGAGAGAGAGAGAGAGAGAGGCCTATATCAGTTGATGATGTGTGGCTAGTGAACTTGCCAAGTGGCTAGCAGACAGTGATAGCACCGCGTCTGACCATCTTCTTTTTCCCCCTTAATTGAAAAAAATGTCTCCATGCAAGCAATTATATTCCGCTGTGTGTTGAGGGGTTGAGGGGGTGGAAGGGGGGGCGGGGGTGCGGCGTGGGGGGAGTGATCTGGTCGGCTGTAACAGGGGTTAGTCGCGGAGGTCGCCTCTGTGATTGGTTCACCGGGGTGCCAGATTGAAGCTTGCGGCCGAGGAAGGTGCACAGCGTAGGAGGGATGTTCTTAGCCATGGCTTTCTCCTCATTTCTCCCGCTCCATCTCTGTCTCCCTCCCTCTCCGTCCCTCTCTATGTCTCACTCTCTCTCTCATGGAGGGAGAGAGAGAGAGAGACAGATAAAGCAATTATGAGGAAAACAGGGGTGACTACGAGAGAGGTTGATGAAATTTGCGGAAAGAAAAGCAGGAGGGAGCGAGGCAGCAGCAGGAAACGTGCACAGCCTTCAGTAGAGCGTGAATGTTCCTCACCGATATGAAATTGAACATTGAACACATCCCATTGACTCTGAGACACTTAGGCCCATCTCATGTCGTGCGCTGTAAATGGGCCTCAAATTGGCATTCAAAATGTAAAAGAACTGAGCGCAGTGCCTCGTGTGTGTGTGTGTGTGTGTGCGTGTGTGTGTGTGTGTGTGTGTGTGTGTGCGCGCGCTCAAACAGAACGTTCTCCCCCCCTGGGCAAGGTAAGCTCAGACAGGGACACACCTGGCGAAGGATCCCAACCTGTCAGTTAGAAAAGGCTTTCATATGCTCGGGCGTCCGTACGTATGCCTGTGTGGAATGTGTGTGAGTCGTTCTCTCAGCCACCAACCTCGATGAAAGCACACGGGCGTCTGGGCTGGATCTAGCCATCCCTCTATCCATGACAGAGCCTCACCCGTTCTCTAAACCCCCCCCCCCTCGGGCGGCTGCAGTCTCAGGTGGCTCCAGTGGGTTCTTTTTATACTTTGTCATTTGGCTTGTAAACATGACCTTTCCCTCTGAGCCGAATCCCTGTTTATAGGTGCTAGACGTCACGGGGGGATAGAGAGAGGTAGGGAGAGGTAGGGAGAGAGGGAGGGAGAGAGGTAGGGAGAGATGGAGCCGGTGAGTGTTGTGCTCAATGACGATCTGAGTGACAGTACTGGAGTGTGTTGTTCCGCTGGCTGGCTATTTAGGTGCCATGCGATGTCGTAACGGGAACAGATTTTAACCTTGTTTTGTAACCGCCTCTCGGGCCAGACTCGCCGCTTTTTTCTTTTTCTTTTTCTTTTATCGTCTCAAAAAATCAGCACGTAATGTTTTAATGCGAACGCCGTGGAATATGAATTTCCCCGCGCTCGTTGCATTTTCACCTTCAGGGTGTGGATAGCGTCGCGGCCCCGCATGCAGACGCAGAGACTCATCGCTTCCTCTGTCCCACACAGCTGCCGCGTTCATCCGCTTAACGAGCTTTGATCACATGGTCTGAAATTAGCACTTTCCGGAACTCGCGCGCTGAATTTCCTTTACGGATTTCCCCCCCGAAATGATGCTTTTTAATGATGTTTATACATGCTTATGTTTCTTATTTATGTGCTGTCATGTACGGTTGTTGGTGTGTCGATGTCCTCGCGACTCGTTTATGGTCCTTGAGCAAAGCACATTTCCAGAGGGGCAATAAAGGTTAATTAATTCATTCATTCATTTATTCATTTATTTACTTGTATAGAATAAGTGAACAGATTTACGGTGCGATCCTGATCACCGTAGGACTACCGTGCGTCTCCATCTGCCTCGTCCACCACAGTACAGTGGGTTAGGTACACAGACCGCGTTACAAATACGTCAACACAAAGACACCGGAATGTGTTTCACTTACTTCCAATTCTCACAGAGTTTCATCAGTCATTGTCAGTAATTGTCACATACAAATACAGGACATGCAGTGAAATGAAAAAGCTCAGCGGAATGTGCAACAGAACAATACAAATATCACAATTGAAGGGAAAGACTCAGAATATCGAACGAGATCGGTCTTGGAATTACAGTGGACTTGTCAAGTATCGCGTCAACAATGGCCCACAATGGATCATGTGTATCGTATTGATGTGTGCCGTGCAATAATTCAGTGAAAGGCTTGTGAGGGCATGCAACAGTCGTGACACACACACACACACACACACACACACACACACCGCCTGACTTTTCATTGTGGTGGTGGTGGTATGCAGAGTATGTATCGGGCCGGTCGGGTGATCCTTTCATATTTGCGTGATAGGTGGGGGGGGGGTGGTTCTAGAAGAATGAGGAAAAGAAAAGCATTGTGGGATATTGTCATCGCATGGTGATTAACTAGGACTCTATGCGTACAAATGACTACGGGAGCCATGCTGCACAGCCGGATTAATTACCTGTCACAGTGACTGATGGCTCTGCTCTGCACACCTCTCACCATCTACTCGTAAAAAAGAGAAGAAAAAAAAAACACAGGCACACACACACACACACACGTACACGGAATGTCGTCGATGTTCTTTCCGTGAAGTGTCGGAAACAACAGCAGGTTACGCACGTAACTCTGTAAGGTAATATACCGCCTGTTAACTCTCTCGCTGACACGGCATGGGCAGGTAGCTAGGTAACGTGGGAGTGGGACACCTGTAATGGGCCATTTCGCCGCTGTGCGCGCCCACACACACACACACACACACACACACACACACACACACACACACACACACACACACATCACACACACACACACACTAATACATAGCCCATTAACTCAAAATGGGCAATTCTTTTCCTGTCTGTTTTTGGATTGTTTCCCGGGGACGGGCTCTGTCCAAGGCTGTCGTGGGGTGGGGGGGGAAACCCGTTCGTCCCAAATCCTCCCTCCTGTTCCCGCCTAGAAATCCGGTGGTCGTCTGGACGCGACGACATGTTTGATTCTCGTCGGGGAGAGGAATGCGACACGACTGTTTGAGTGCATCTTTACCTTTTTTTGTATTTTGTATTTCTATAAAGACCAGGGGGCCATTGTTCAAAAAATAACCAAAACGATCGCTTGTTGTGTGATGACTTGTACTTTTCGTGTGTGTGTGTGTGTGTGTGTGTGTGTGTGTGTGTGTGTGTGTGTGTGTGTGTGTGTGTGTGTGTGTGTGTGTGTGTGTGTGTGTGTGTTGTGTGTTGTGTGTGTGTGTGTGTGTGTGTGTGTGTGTGTGTTCAGTAGAACGGGTTTGTTTGGGTTAGTTATTTGCGCAGGGTTAAAATCTGACCACATCTGGGTGACAGTCTGGATCAGTCTGGGCCATCTCCTTCTCCCACCCTGCTCTCTAATTAACCGGCAGCCTGCAGCGCTCTGGGGCCGTAACACAACACACACACACACACACACACACACACATGCACTCACACAAGTCTAACTCAACGAGGCAACAGGAATGTCCGAGTATGCGATAGACAGGCAGACAGGGTGAGGTGCAGAGGCAGACAGACAGACAGACGGATAGACAGACAGACAGACAGACAGGGTGAGGTGCAGGCAGACAGGCAGGCAGACAGACAGGCAGGGTGAGGTGCAGAGGCAGACAGACAGACAGGCAGGCAGGCAGGGTGAGGTGCAGAGGCAGGCAGACAGACAGGATGCAAGTATACTCACTGCCTAACCTTCAGCAGCCTTAAGGGGTTTATAGAGCACCTCTGTCCCGGTGTTACATTACAGAGTGCGAGGTCGGCTGACAATATGGCTGTCACGGCACACAATTTGATTAGGCAGAAAACAGAATGAATAACCTAACCAGGCGGGAAGGCAGGCAGGCAGGCGGGCGGGCGGGAAGGCAGGCAGGCGGGCAGGAGGTGGAGTACGGGTGGGGAAGGGGGAAACAAGAAGGGATCTGGATGCAGAACATCCTGGATGAATGGGAGGAGACCGTGGAGGGTGTGTGTGTGTGTGTGTGTCGTGTGTGTGTGTGTGTGTGTCATGTGTGTGTGTACGCAGTCTGAGAGCTGCGAGACATGTTGTCATGGCGGCAGGACCGCGTGCGCTCCAAATGGCTTCTCGGCGCCTGCTGTTTTTATTTGATCACATATCCAATACGTACGTCTCCATTAGATGACTATAGGGGCTGCGCTCCGAGCGGTGTGTCACCCCCCCCCCCCCCCCCCCCCCCCCCCCCCCCCCCCCCCCCCCCCACCCCCCCCACACACACACACCCCATCCCCCCCCCCCCGGGGTGCCAGAACAGGTAACTGTGAGCCTATGACGGGAGCTGTGATGGTGTGTTAGGAGTGTGCCATGCTGTAGCGCCCCCCCCCCCCCCATGCGCTCTCCCAGCAGTGGTGTGTGGTTCTGTTAAGTCACAGCGGCTGCGGTGGTGGTGGTAATGTTTTACTGACAGACTGCATGCGTGTGTGAGGCCCGCACAACAACAACAACAACAACAACAACACGGTACATCAAGTGATGGACAGGACAACAGTGCAATATAAACCGCGGTGCGATCAGACACGCCTCTCCCTGCCGCGCGGAGGCCATGCTGTCGCCAGGCAGGGAGCGGCTGTGTGTGTGTGTGTGTGTGTGTTGGTGTGTGGTTGTGTGTGTGTTGTGGTGTGTGTGTGTGTGTGTGTGTGTGTGTGTGTGTGTGTGTGTGTGTGTGTGTGTGTGTGTGTGTGTGTGTGTGTGTGTGGTGCTCCCTCCATCCTCCTCCGAGGCGACATGGGGTATGTGTTTATGTCTGGCTGGTTGAACTCTTCTCTTACACTCTCATTTAGCACCGCCACCCCCACCCCAGCTCCCTGACACACAACTCCCACTCTCTCGTCTGCTCCTGCCTGTCTGTCTGTCTCTGTCTCCTGCCTGTCTGTCTGTCTGTCTGCTCTCTGTCATCTTGTCTGCCTGCTCGCCTGACTGTCTGTCTGTGTGTCTATTTGTCATCTTGTCTGTCAGCTGTCTGTCTGTCTGCCTGTCTGTCTGTCTGTCTGTGACTTTCTGTATGTATGGTCTGTCTGCCTGTCTGTCTGACGGCCTGTCTGTATGTCTGTCCATCATCTTGTCTGTCTGCTGTCTGTCTGTCTGTCTGCCCGACTGTCTGTCCGTCCGTCCGTCCGTCCGTCCGTCCGTCCGCCCGCTGCCCGCCCGTCCGTCCGTACGTCTGACTCTGTCTGTGACTTTCTGTATGTATGGTCTGACTCTCTCTCTGTCGGTCTGCTGTCTGTCTGTCTGCCCGACTGCCTGTATCTCTGTCTGTCTGTCTGTCTGCCCGTCTGACTCTGTCTGTGACTTTCTGTATGTATGGTCTGCCTGTCTGTCTGCCTGCCTGTCTGATGGCCTGTCTGACTGCCTCTCTGTCTGTCCATCCATCTGCCTGCAGTGTCTGACTAGTGTGTTTGCTCCAAGCCGTGCTGCCTGTGTGTGTGTGTGTGTGTGTGTGTGTGTGTGTGTGTGTGCTGGGTGCTGGGTGCTCCAGTCGAGCTAGTAGTCTGACTAAGCGAGTGTGTGTCCCGGGGCCTCTGAGCAGGCTCTCTCTCCCCTGAGCCCCATCACTCTCCCCACAGAGAGCAGCTGTCATTTCCACGAAGACGCGGCCGTTTCCCCGAGCCCTGAAACCACGGCTAGTTAATACTGAACACATCATTACCACAACAATCTGCTCCGTCAGCCCTCGCTCTCCCGGCCGTCCTCCATTATTGACTGTGATGTCCAAAACATCCTGTGTGTTGTTATTATTATTATCATTATTATTATTATTTATTCATTTATTCATTTAAGTATTATTATTATTATTATTATTATTACTATTAACCCTTCATCTCCATGCCTCCCCTGCTGGTGCCGGTGTGGTTGTCATTGGCGATGGTGAGCCCCGTCCCGTAAGGCTTTATTTGGCGCGGACCCCCGCGGAAACATCGGTCTGACAGAACCCCGCTCTGCGTGCCTCGGGGTGGGGCTCGGTGTCTGGCCGCTGACTGGCACGCCGGCCCTAATGCCGCTCGACTGTCAGTTTGGCTGTCCTAATAGGGCTACTGCTGCTGCTGCTGCTGCTACAGACTGTAGGCTCCCTCCTGGTGCCCCCCCTCCCCCCTCCTCCCTCCCCCGTCCTCTTCCTCCTCCTCCTCCTCCTCCTCCCAGGCTGTCAGGCTGAGTCCCTTGATGCACACTTTTCATTCACCAGCCTCCCTCCAGAGAGTCAGAACCAACTCTACCACCACCCACTACCACCACTACCACCATCACTACCACCACCACCCCCCGGGGTGGAGAACAGGAGAAGGAGCAGCGTGTCGGTATACGTGTGTGTGTGTATGTGTGTGTGCGTGTGTGTGTCAATGTGTGCGTGTGTGTGTGTGTGTTCGTGTGTGTGGGGGGGGGTGAGTAATCTATCTCCGATTGTAACACCCCCCCCCTCCATCCTATACCTGCATCATTCCCATCTCGATTGCAACTTTTCCAATCTCCCTCGCAAGCCCCCTCCTCCCATTAACACACACATAGGCACACACACACACACACACACACACACGTGCACATGCACACCCAGCCTCAGCCACCACCGAATGAGGTCCCTGTGACCCCTCGTGACAAGAGGGTGTGTGTGTGTGTGTGTGTGGGTGTGTGTGGGTGTGTGTGGGTGTGGGTGGGTGGGTGGGTTGTGTGTGTAGGCGGGAGGTCTTCCGGGTTGCGGCGCTGCGAAGCGATTGGCCGTGGATGGGAGAGAGAGACGCACCTCTGATAGGATCAGCCCCACGCCGCTGTGAATGATAATCACGGCGGGCGGAGAGAGAGGTAATTACCAGCCGGGAGAGAGGCAGATAACGGTGGGATTCATGTCCTGTAGTTTGCAGCGTGAACCTGCGGGGGCACTCCTCCTCTCCCCCGCTGAGCCGCCGGTCCGAGGGCCGCTGGTCGACCTGGACTAGCTGGCTAGCGTCCCCTGCTAGCCGGGCATAAAGTCTTCTGGGAGCGAATGCAATGCAAGCGCTGCGGTTACAGTTTGGTGTTAGCCGCCAACGCTTCAGATTCCGGAGCCTTTAGCTGGTCTACTCGACTAGCTTCACATAACAACGGTTGTGTCTCTGACCCTGGTGGCGGTGGATGTGCAGTTACATTTACAGAGAGACATTTTACTCCATTTGCACACCTGTCTCTCCTCCTCGCCTCCATATGCGCGGGGCCCTGGGAGCGTGGAGCCTGCCAAAGCCACAGGGCCTCGTAATACTCAACCAGGTGAGACAGGGACGGCCCTGTCAGCATTTTCCCCCTGGCTTCTTCCTGGGAGGGAGGGAGAGAGAGACGGAGAGAAAGATGGGGAGAGAGAGAGGGAGATGGAGATGGAGAGAGACGGAGAGAGAGATGGAGAGAGAGAGAGACTGGGAGAGAGAGAGAGACTGGGAGAGAGAGAGAGAGAGAGAGAGAGAGAGGGGAGAGACAGACACAGAGAGACAGGCAGAGAAACAGACAGACAAAGAGAGAGGCGGAGAGAGGTAGAGAGAGAGAGAGAGAGAGAGAGACAGACACAGAGAGAGACAGACCGAGAGAAAGACCTGGTTTGTAGACCTGAGTTTGTAAAAGTTTAGGGAACATTCAAGGACTGTAGAAAGTGTCACCGACTACATGTGGTGTCCTTCACAAACACCCCCCCTCTCCCCCCTCCACCCATCTGGCCTGTTTACACACACAGACACACACACACACACACACACACACACACACACACACACACACACACACACACACACACACACACACACACACACACACACACACACACACACACACACACACACACACACACACACACACACACACACACACACACACACACACACACACACACACACACACAGACACACACACACACACACACACACACACACACACACACACACACGCACGCTCTGCTATTCCTGGCCGTGACATCACAGGACGTGTGCGTGTCAGGACACATCCATCAGGCTGACCTTAGCCCGGCTCCAGACAGAGCGCACCGACCGATTCCTGAAAGGGCACCACCCAAACGCACACAAACACACTGTAACGTGTGCATACACACACACACACACACACACACACACACACGGGCGCACGCACACATTCATACATACATACATCGGTGTGCTAGCAGGTCAGCGGGCTCTGCGGTAGCGCAGGGCGGGGTGGTTTGGTTTAAATGGACCTGATCATTTCCTGCGGTGTAACCGAGTTAGTGAGTCTGCAGGGCCAGACGGCCATCTGGGGGGAGAGCGGAGACGCAGAGGAGGAGATAGTGCTGGAGGAGGAGGAAGGAGAAGCCTTGAGCTGGAACCTGGCGGGACGGGCACTCTGTGCTTCCTCAACCGAGCCAGAGGAGGAGGAGGAGGAGGAGGAGAGGAAGAGGAGAAGAGAGGAGAGGGGGGAGGAGGAGGAGGAGGAGGAGGAGGAGGAGGATGAGGGGGAGGAATCTCTCTCTCTCTCTCTCTCTCTCTCCGTCTCTGGGCTGCAAACAGGAAGAACAAGCACTTCATGGGAAAGGAGCCACTCCATTTGAGGTTTGATGCGGGTGGTGGTGGTGGGGGTAGTGGAGGTGGTGGAGGTTCAACCTCCTCCACCCATCCTTCTCTTTCCCCTTCAATGACTTGAGGTTCACCCCTCTGTGTCACTGCTCTCTGGTTTCAACATGACCTCCTGGAAAAACATGCTTGGGGGAAACAATGCATTTTGTTTTTCACAGGGTGGGTGGGGGACATGTACTGTGACATGTATTTCTCTGTCAAGCATCTGTGCACACACACACACACACACACACACAACCTATCTTATCTGCATGGGTAATACATTATAATCATATGTAATCTGCATCCATCTAACCTGAGGTAAACAGAGAGCCATACCTCAGCTGTGTGTGTGTGTGTGTGTGTGTGTGTGTGTGTGTGTGTGTGTGTGTGTGTGTGTGTGTGTGTGTGTGTGTGTGTAACGCTTTATCACATGGTCTGAAATTAGCACTTTCCGGAACTCGCGCGCTGAATTTCCTTTATGGATTTCCCCCCCGAAATGATGCTTTTTAATGATGTTTATACACGCTTATGTTTCTTATTTATGTGCTGTCATGTACGGTTGTTGGTGTGTCGACGTCCTCGCGACTCGTTTATGGTCCTTGAGCAAAGCACATTTCCAGAGGGGCAATAAAGGTTAATTAATTCATTCATTCATTTATTCATTTATTTACTTGTATAGAATAAGTGAACAGATTTACGGTGCGATCCTGATCACCGTAGGACTACCGTGCGTCTCCATCTGCCTCGTCCACCACAGTACAGTGGGTTAGGTACACAGACCGCGTTACAAATACGTCAACACAAAGACACCGGAATGTGTTTCACTTACTTCCAATTCTCACGGAGTTTCATCAGTCATTGTCAGTAATTGTCACATACAAATACAGGACATGCAGTGAAATGAAAAAGCTCAGCGGAATGTGCAACAGAACAATACAAATATCACAATTGAAGGGAAAGACTCAGAATATCGAACGAGATCGGTCTTGGAATTACAGTGGACTTGTCAAGTATCGCGTCAACAATGGCCCACAATGGATCATGTGTATCGTATTGATGTGTGCCGTGACACACACACCACACACACACAACACACCACACACACACCACACACACACACACACACACACACACACACACCGCCTGACTTTTCATTGTGGTGGTGGTGGTATGCAGAGTATGTATCGGGCCGGTCGGGTGATCCTTTCATATTTGCGTGATAGGTGGGGGGGGGGTGGTTCTAGAAGAATGAGGAAAAGAAAAGCATTGTGGGATATTGTCATCGCATGGTGATTAACTAGGACTCTATGCGTACAAATGACTACGGGAGCCATGCTGCACAGCCGGATTAATTACCTGTCACAGTGACTGATGGCTCTGCTCTGCACACCTCTCACCATCTACTCGTAAAAAAGAGAAGAAAAAAAAAACACAGGCACACACACACACACACACGTACACGGAATGTCGTCGATGTTCTTTCCGTGAAGTGTCGGAAACAACAGCAGGTTACGCACGTAACTCTGTAAGGTAATATACCGCCTGTTAACTCTCTCGCTGACACGGCATGGGCAGGTAGCTAGGTAACGTGGGAGTGGGACACCTGTAATGGGCCATTTCGCCGCTGTGCGCACGCCCACACACACACACACACACACACACACACACACACACACACACACACACACACACACACACACACACACACACACACACACACACACACACACACACACTAATACATAGCCCATTAACTCAAAATGGGCAATTCTTTTCCTGTCTGTTTTTGGATTGTTTCCCGGGGACGGGCTCTGTCCAAGGCTGTCGTGGGGGGGGGGGGGAAACCCGTTCGTCCCAAATCCTCCCTCCTGTTCCCGCCTAGAAATCCGGCGGTCGCCTGGACGCGACGACATGTTTGATTCTCGTCGGGGAGAGGAATGCGACACGACGGTTTGGCTGATGGCGCAGCACCCTGTCAGCCCACCGGGGGCCTGTAAGAGTGCATCTTTACCTTTTTTTGTATTTTGTATTTCTATAAAGACCAGGGGGCCATTGTTCAAAAAATAACCAAAGTTATGTTGTTTGTGTGTGTGTGTGTGTTGTGTGTGTGTGTGTGTGTGTGTGTGTGTTGTGTGTTGTGTGTGTGTGTGTGTTGTGTGTGTGTGTGTGTGTTGTGTGTTGTGTGTTGTGTGTGTGTTGTTGTGTGTGTGTGTGTTTGTGGTTAGTTATTTGCGCAGGGTTAAAATCTGACCACATCTGGGTGACAGTCTGGATCAGTCTGGGCCATCTCCTTCTCCCACCCTGCTCTCTAATTAACCGGCAGCCTGCAGCGCTCTGGGGCCGTAACACAACACACACACACACACACACACACACACACACACATGCACTCACACAAGTCTAACTCAACGAGCAACAGGAATGTCCAGTACACACACCATGCAGACAGACAGCAGACAGGGGACAGGAGACAGACAGACAGACAGAGGACAGAGGCAGACAGACAGACAGGACAGACAGAGCAGACAGACAGACAGGGACAGACACAGCAGACAGACAGAGGTGGACAGACAGACAGAGGACAGGCAGACAGGCAGGCAGGCAGGGTGAGGTGCAGAGGCAGGCAGACAGACAGGATGCAAGTATACTCACTGCCTAACCTTCAGCAGCCTTAAGGGGTTTATAGAGCACCTCTGTCCCGGTGTTACATTACAGAGTGCGAGGTCGGCTGACAATATGGCTGTCACGGCACACAATTTGATTAGGCAGAAAACAGAATGAATAACCTAACCAGGCGGGAAGGCAGGCAGGCAGGCGGGCGGGCGGGAAGGCAGGCAGGCGGGCAGGAGGTGGAGTACGGGTGGGGAAGGGGGAAACAAGAAGGGATCTGGATGCAGAACATCCTGGATGAATGGGAGGAGACCGTGGAGGGGTGTGTGTGTGTGTCGTGTGTTGTGTGTCGTGTGTCGTGTGTGTGTGTGTGTCATGTGTGTGTGTACGCAGTCTGAGAGCTGCGAGACATGTTGTCATGGCGGCGGGACCGCGTGCGCTCCAAATGGCTTCTCGGCGCCTGCTGTTTTTATTTGATCACATATCCAATACGTACGTCTCCATTAGATGACTATAGGGGCTGCGCTCCGAGCGGTGTGTCACCCCCCCCCCCTCCCTAGCCCCCCGAGCCCCCCAACCGCCGCTCCACGCTGTCTCCTTATGCTCTCCCCGCTGCAGCAGCAGCATCCAGCCGCACACCCCCCCCCATACACAACACACCCCATCTCCTTCGCCCCGCGCCCCCCCGCGGGTGCAGAAATGGTAACTGTGAGCACTATGAACTTGAGGGTGTTAGGCTCTGTGTTGGCCTCCCCCCCCCCCCCGCATGCGCTCTCCCAGCAGTGGTGTGTGGTTCTGTTAAGTCACAGCGGCTGCGGTGGTGGTGTTAATGTTTTACTGACAGACTGCAAGCGTGTGTGAGGCCCGCACAACAACAACAACAACAACAACAACACGGTACATCAAGTGATGGACAGGACAACAGTGCAATATAAACCGCGGTGCGATCAGACACGCCTCTCCCTGCCGCGCGGAGGCCATGCTGTCGCCAGGCAGGGAGAGGACTGTGTGTGTGTGTGTGTGTGTGTGTGTGTGTGTGTGTGTGTGGTGTGTGTGTGTGTCTGTGTGTGTGTGTGTGTGTGGTGTGTGTGTGTGTGTGTGTGTGTGTGTGTGTGTGCTGTGTGTGTGGCTCCCTCCATCCTCCTCCGAGGCGACATGGGGTATGTGTTTATGTCTGGCTGGTTGAACTCTTCTCTTACACTCTCATTTAGCACCGCCACCCCCACCCCAGCTCCCTGACACACAACCTCCCACTCTCTCGTCTGCCTCCTGACCTGTCTGTCTGTCATCTGTCTCCCTGTCTGTCTGCCTCTCTGTCATCTTGTCTGCCTGCCTGCCCGACTGACTGTCTGTCTGTGTGTCTATTTGTCATCTTGTCTGTCAGCTGTCTGTCTGTCTGCCTGTCTGTCTGTCTGTCTGTGACTTTCTGTATGTATGGTCTGTCTGCCTGTCTGTCTGACGGCCTGTCTGTATGTCTGTCCATCATCTTGTCTGTCTGCTGTCTGTCTGTCTGTCTGCCCGACTGTCTGTCCGTCCGTCCGTCCGTCCGCCCGCTGCCCGCCCGTCCGTCCGTACGTCTGACTCTGTCTGTGACTTTCTGTATGTATGGTCTGACTCTCTCTCTGTCGGTCTGCTGTCTGTCTGTCTGCCCGACTGCCTGTATCTCTGTCTGTATGTCTGTCTGCCCGTCTGACTCTGTCTGTGACTTTCTGTATGTATGGTCTGCCTGTCTGTCTGCCTGCCTGTCTGATGGCCTGTCTGACTGCCTCTCTGTCTGTCCATCCATCTGCCTGCAGTGTCTGACTGTGTGTTTGCCAAGCATGCTGCGCTGTGTATGCGTGTGTGTGTGTGTGTGTGTGTGTGTGTGTGTGTGTGTGTGTGTGTGTGTGTGTGCTGGGTGCTCCAGTCGAGCTAGTAGTCTGACTAAGCGAGTGTGTGTCCCGGGGCCTCTGAGCAGGCTCTCTCTCCCCTGAGCCCCATCACTCTCCCCACAGAGAGCAGCTGTCATTTCCACGAAGACGCGGCCGTTTCCCCGAGCCCTGAAACCACGGCTAGTTAATACTGAACACATCATTACCACAACAATCTGCTCCGTCAGCCCTCGCTCTCCCGGCCGTCCTCCATTATTGACTGTGATGTCCAAAACATCCTGTGTGTTGTTATTATTATTATCATTATTATTATTATTTATTCATTTATTCATTTAAGTATTATTATTATTATTATTATTATTACTATTAACCCTTCATCTCCATGCCTCCCCTGCTGGTGCCGGTGTGGTTGTCATTGGCGATGGTGAGCCCCGTCCCGTAAGGCTTTATTTGGCGCGGACCCCCGCGGAAACATCGGTCTGACAGAACCCCGCTCTGCGTGCCCTCGGGGTGGGCTCGGTGTCTGGCCGCTGACTGGCACGCCGGCCCTAATGCCGCTCGACTGTCAGTTTGCTGTCCTAATAGGGCTACTGCTGCTGCTGCTGCTACAGACTGTAGGCTCCCTCCTGGTGCCCCCCCTCCCCCCTCCTCCCTCCCCCGTCCTCTTCCTCCTCCTCCTCCTCCTCCTCCCAGGCTGTCAGGCTGAGTCCCTTGATGCACACTTTTCATTCACCAGCCTCCCTCCAGAGAGTCAGAACCAACTCTACCACCACCCACTACCACCACTACCACCATCACTACCACCACCACCCCCCGGGGTGGAGAACAGGAGAAGGAGCAGCGTGTGTGTGTGTGTCTGTGTGTGTGTGTATGTGTGTGTGTGTGTGTGTCATGTGTGTGTGTGTGTGTGTGTGTGTGTGTGTGTGTGTGTGTGTGTGTGTGTGTGAGTCATCTCCGATTGTAACACCCCCCCCCTCCATCCTATACCTGCATCATTCCCATCTCGATTGCAACTTTTCCAATCTCCCTCGCAAGCCCCCTCCTCCCATTAACACACACATAGGCACACACACACACACACACACGTGCACATGCACACCCAGCCTCAGCCACCACCGAATGAGGTCCCTGTGACCCCTCGTGACAAGAGGGTGTGTGTGTGTGTGTGTGGGTGTGTGGGTGTGTGTGTAGGCGGGAGGTCTTCCGGGTTGCGGCGCTGCGAAGCGATTGGCCGTGGATGGGAGAGAGAGACGCACCTCTGATAGGATCAGCCCCACGCCGCTGTGAATGATAATCACGGCGGGCGGAGAGAGAGGTAATTACCAGCCGGGAGAGAGGCAGATAACGGTGGGATTCATGTCCTGTAGTTTGCAGCGTGAACCTGCGGGGGCACTCCTCCTCTCCCCCGCTGAGCCGCCGGTCCGAGGGCCGCTGGTCGACCTGGACTAGCTGGCTAGCGTCCCCTGCTAGCCGGGCATAAAGTCTTCTGGGAGCGAATGCAATGCAAGCGCTGCGGTTACAGTTTGGTGTTAGCCGCCAACGCTTCAGATTCCGGAGCCTTCAGCTGGTCTACTCGACTAGCTTCACATAACAACGGTTGTGTCTCTGACCCTGGTGGCGGTGGATGTGCAGTTACATTTACAGAGAGACATTTTACTCCATTTGCACACCTGTCTCTCCTCCTCGCCTCCATATGCGCGGGGCCCTGGGAGCGTGGAGCCTGCCAAAGCCACAGGGCCTCGTAATACTCAACCAGGTGAGACAGGGACGGCCCTGTCAGCATTTTCCCCCTGGCTTCTTCCTGGGAGGGAGGGAGAGAGAGACGGAGAGAGAGACGGGGAGAGAGACGGGGAGAGAGACGGGGAGAGAGAGAGAGAGAGAGAGAGAGAGAGAGGGAGAGAGAGAGAGAGAGAGAGAGAGAGAGAGAGAGAGAGAGAGAGAGAGAGAGACAGAGAGAGAGAGAGACAGAGAGAGAGAGAGAGAGAGAGAGAGAGAGAGAGAGACAGACACAGAGAGAGACAGACCGAGAGAAAGACCTGGTTTGTAGACCTGAGTTTGTAAAAGTTTAGGGAACATTCAAGGACTGTAGAAAGTGTCACCGACTACATGTGGTGTCCTTCACAAACACCCCCCCTCTCCCCCCTCCACCCATCTGGCCTGTTTACACACACAGAGGCACACACAACAGACACACACACACACACACACACACAACACACACACACACACACACACACACACACACACACCCCCCCCCTCAGACGCAGCTGATATGCTCTTGGAGTTAGTACGTGACTGTATGTGTTGTAGTCTAGCAATATATGTATATACGCCTGCGCATATATATGTGTGCGTGTGGATGTGTGTGAGTTTGTGTGTGTGTGTGTGTGTGTTGTGGTGTGTGTGTGTGTGTGTGTGTGTGTGTGTGTGTGTGTGTGTGTGTGTAAACAGGCCAGATGGGTGGAGGGGGGAGAGGGGGGGTGTTTGTGAAGGACACCACATGTAGTCGGTGACACTTTCTACAGTCCTTGAATGTTCCCTACTTTTCAACTCGTCTACAAACCTCTTCTCGTCTGTCTCTCTCTGTCGTCTCTCTCTCTCTCTCTCTCTCTCTATCTCTGCCTCTCTCTGTCTCTGTCTCCTCTCTCTCTTGTCTGTCTCTCCCTCTCTCTCTCTCTCTCTCTCTCTCTCTCCCTCTCTCTATCTCTCCTCTCTCTCTCTCTCTCTCTCTCTCTCCGTCTCTCTCCATCTCCATCTCCCTCTCTCTCTCCCCATCTTTCTCTCCGTCTCTCTCTCCCTCCCTCCCAGGAAGAAGCCAGGGGGAAAATGCTGACAGGGCCGTCCCTGTCTCACCTGGTTGAGTATTACGAGGCCCTGTGGCTTTGGCAGGCTCCACGCTCCCAGGGCCCCGCGCATATGGAGGCGAGGAGGAGAGACAGGTGTGCAAATGGAGTAAAATGTCTCTCTGTAAATGTAACTGCACATCCACCGCCACCAGGGTCAGAGACACAACCGTTGTTATGTGAAGCTAGTCGAGTAGACCAGCTGAAGGCTCCGGAATCTGAAGCGTTGGCGGCTAACACCAAACTGTAACCGCAGCGCTTGCATTGCATTCGCTCCCAGAAGACTTTATGCCCGGCTAGCAGGGGACGCTAGCCAGCTAGTCCAGGTCGACCAGCGGCCCTCGGACCGGCGGCTCAGCGGGGGAGAGGAGGAGTGCCCCCGCAGGTTCACGCTGCAAACTACAGGACATGAATCCCACCGTTATCTGCCTCTCTCCCGGCTGGTAATTACCTCTCTCTCCGCCCGCCGTGATTATCATTCACAGCGGCGTGGGGCTGATCCTATCAGAGGTGCGTCTCTCTCTCCCATCCACGGCCAATCGCTTCGCAGCGCCGCAACCCGGAAGACCTCCCGCCTACACACACAACCCCACACACCCTCTTGTCACGAGGGGTCACAGGGACCTCATTCGGTGGTGGCTGAGGCTGGGTGTGCATGTGCACGTGTGTGTGTGTGTGTGTGTGTGTGTGTGCCTATGTGTGTGTTAATGGGAGGAGGGGGCTTGCGAGGGAGATTGGAAAAGTTGCAATCGAGATGGGAATGATGCAGGTATAGGATGGAGGGGGGGGGTGTTACAATCGGAGATAGATTACTCACCCCCCCCCCACACACGCACACACACACACACACACACACACACACACGCTTACACAAAGCGCACACACACATACACACACACACGTATACCGACACGCTGCTCCTTCTCCTGTTCTCCACCCCGGGGGGTGGTGGTGGTAGTGATGGTGGTAGTGGTGGTAGTGGGTGGTGGTAGAGTTGGTTCTGACTCTCTGGAGGGAGGCTGGTGAATGAAAAGTGTGCATCAAGGGACTCAGCCTGACAGCCTGGGAGGAGGAGGAGGAGGGGAGGAGGAGGGAGGAGGGGGAGGGAGGAGGGGGAGGAGGGGGTGGAGGGGGGGAGAGGAGGGAGCCTACAGTCTGTAGCAGCAGCAGCAGCAGTAGCCCTATTAGGACAGCAAACTGACAGTCGAGCGGCATTAGGGCCGGCGTGCCAGTCAGCGGCCAGACACCGAGCCCACCCCGAGGGCACGCAGAGCGGGGTTCTGTCAGACCGATGTTTCCGCGGGGGTCCGCGCCAAATAAAGCCTTACGGGACGGGGCTCACCATCGCCAATGACAACCACACCGGCACCAGCAGGGGAGGCATGGAGATGAAGGGTTAATAGTAATAATAATAATAATAATAATAATACTTAAATGAATAAATGAATAAATAATAATAATAATGATAATAATAATAACAACACACAGGATGTTTTGGACATCACAGTCAATAATGGAGGACGGCCGGGAGAGCGAGGGCTGACGGAGCAGATTGTTGTGGTAATGATGTGTTCAGTATTAACTAGCCATGGTTTCAGGGCTCGGGGAAACGGCCGCGTCTTCGTGGAAATGACAGCTGCTCTCTGTGGGGAGAGTGATGGGGCTCAGGGGAGAGAGAGCCTGCTCAGAGGCCCCGGGACACACACTCGCTTAGCAGACACAGCACACACACACACACCCCCACACACACAGCACACACACACACACCACACACACACACACACACACACACAGCAGCACGCTTGGAGCAAACACACTAGTCAGACACTGCAGGCAGATGGATGGACAGACAGAGAGGCAGTCAGACAGCCATCAGACAGGCAGGCAGACAGACAGGCAGACCATACATACAGAAAGTCACAGACAGAGTCAGACGGGCAGACAGACAGACAGACAGAGATACAGGCAGTCGGGCAGACAGACAGACAGCAGACCGACAGAGAGAGAGTCAGACCATACATACAGAAAGTCACAGACAGAGTCAGACGTACGGACGGACGGGCGGGCAGCGGGCGGACGGACGGACGGACGGACAGACAGTCGGGCAGACAGACAGACAGACAGCAGACAGACAAGATGATGGACAGACATACAGACAGGCCGTCAGACAGACAGGCAGACAGACCATACATACAGAAAGTCACAGACAGACAGACAGACAGGCAGACAGACAGACAGCTGACAGACAAGATGACAAATAGACACACAGACAGACAGTCAGTCGGGCAGGCAGGCAGACAAGATGACAGAGAGGCAGACAGACAGACAGACAGGCAGGGAGACAGATGACAGACAGACAGGTCAGTGAGGCAGACGAGAGAGTGGGAGGTTGTGTGTCAGGGAGCTGGGGTGGGGGTGGCGGTGCTAAATGAGAGTGTAAGAGAAGAGTTCAACCAGCCAGACATAAACACATACCCCATGTCGCCTCGGAGGAGGATGGAGGGAGCCACACACACACACACACACACACACACAACACACACACACACAACACACACACACACCACACACAACACACACACACGCACACACACACACACCACACACACACACACACACACACACACACACACACACAGTCCTCTCCTGCCTGGCGACAGCATGGCCTCCGCGCGGCAGGGAGAGGCGTGTCTGATCGCACCGCGGTTTATATTGCACTGTTGTCCTGTCCATCACTTGATGTACCGTGTTGTTGTTGTTGTTGTTGTTGTTGTGCGGGCCTCACACACGCATGCAGTCTGTCAGTAAAACATTAACACCACCACCGCAGCCGCTGTGACTTAACAGAACCACACACCACTGCTGGGAGACGCATGCGGGGGGGGGGGGGAGGCTGCAACAGCATCGGATTCTACCCATCACAAGTCCTGTCACAGTTACCATTTCTGGCACCACGGGGCGCGGCGCGTGGGGAAGGAGCATGGCGGTGTGCTGTGTGGGGGGTGGTGTGAGGGCTGGATGCTGCTCTGCAGCGGGGAGAGATAAGAGACAGCGTGGACGGCGGTTGGGGGGCTGGGGGGGGGAGGGGGGGGGTGACACACCGCTCGGAGCGCAGCCCCTATAGTCATCTAATGGAGACGTACGTATTGGATATGTGATCAAATAAAAACAGCAGGCGCCGAGAAGCCATTTGGAGCGCACGCGGTCCTGCCGCCATGACAACATGTCTCGCAGCTCTCAGACTGCGTACACACACACATGACACACACACACGACACGAGACACGACACACACACACACACACCCCTCCACGGTCTCCTCCCATTCATCCAGGATGTTCTGCATCCAGATCCCTTCTTGTTTCCCCCTTCCCCACCCGTACTCCACCTCCTGCCCGCCTGCCTGCCTTCCCGCCCGCCCGCCTGCCTGCCTGCCTTCCCGCCTGGTTAGGTTATTCATTCTGTTTTCAGCCTAATCAAATTGTGTGCCGTGACAGCCATATTGTCAGCCGACCTCGCACTCTGTAATGTAACACCGGGACAGAGGTGCTCTATAAACCCCTTAAGGCTGCTGAAGGTTAGGCAGTGAGTATACTTGCATCCTGTCTGTCTGCCTGCCTCTGCACCTCACCCTGCCTGCCTGCCTGTCTGCCTGTCTGCCTCTGCACCTCACCGTGTCTGTCTGTCTGCCTCTGCACCTCACCCTGCCTGTCTGTCTGCCTGCCTGTCTGCCTCTGCACCTCACCGTGTCTGTCTGTCTGCCTCTGCACCTCACCCTGCCTGTCTGTCTGCCTGCCTGTCTGCCTGCACCTCACCCTGTCTGTCTGTCTGTCTGTCTATCCGTCTGTCTGTCTGTCTGCCTCTGCACCTCACCCTGTCTGCCTGTCTATCGCATACTCGGACATTCCTGTTGCCTCGTTGAGTTAGACTTGTGTGAGTGCATGTGTGTGTGTGTGTGTGTGTGTGTGTGTGTGTGTTGTGTTACGGCCCCAGAGCGCTGCAGGCTGCCGGTTAATTAGAGAGCAGGGTGGGAGAAGGAGATGGCCCAGACTGATCCAGACTGTCACCCAGATGTGGTCAGATTTTAACCCTGCGCAATAATAAACACACCAAACAACACACACACACACAACAACAACACACACACACACACACACACACACACACACACACACACACAACACACAACACACACAACACACACACACAACACACCACGAAAAGTACAAGTCATCACACAACAAGCGATCGTTTTGGTTATTTTTTGAACAATGGCCCCCTGGTCTTTATAGAAATACAAAATACAAAAAAAGGTAAAGATGCACTCTTACAGGCCCCCGGTGGGCTGACAGGGTGCTGCGCCATCAGCCAAACAGTCGTGTCGCATTCCTCTCCCCGACGAGAATCAAACATGTCGTCGCGTCTGTGTGTGTGTGTGTGTGTGTGTGTGTGTGCACAGATGCTTGACAGAGAAATACATGTCACAGTACATGTCCCCCACCCACCCTGTGAAAAACAAAATGCATTGTTTCCCCCAAGCATGTTTTTCCAGGAGGTCATGTTGAAACCAGAGAGCAGTGACACAGAGGGGTGAACCTCAAGTCATTGAAGGGGAAAGAGAAGGATGGGTGGAGGAGGTTGAACCTCCACCACCTCCACTACCCCCACCACCACCACCCGCATCAAACCTCAAATGGAGTGGCTCCTTTCCCATGAAGTGCTTGTTCTTCCTGTTTGCAGCCCAGAGACGGAGAGAGAGAGAGAGAGAGAGAGAGATTCCTCCCCCTCATCCTCCTCCTCCTCTGTCTCCAACCCATTATCTCCTCCTCCTTCTCCTCCTCCTCTGTCTCCAACCCGTTATCTCCTTCCCCCTCCTCCTCCTCCTCCTCCTCTGTCTCCAACCCGTTATCTCCTCCTCCTCCTCCTCTGTCTCCAACCCGTTATCTCTCTCCTCTCCCTCCTCCTCCTCCTCTCCTCCTCTGGCGGTTGAGAAGCACAGAGTGCCCGTCCCGCCAGGTTCCAGCTCAAGGCTTCTCCTTCCTCCTCCTCCAGCACTATCTCCTCCTCTGCGTCTCCGCTCTCCCCCCAGGATGGCCGTCTGGCCCTGCCATGACTCACTAACTCGTTACACCGCAGGAAATGATCAGGGTCCGATTTAAACGCAAACCACCCCGCCCCTGCCGCTACCGCAGAGCCCGCTGACCTGCTAGCACACGATGTATGTATGTTATGTTATGATGTGTGCGTGCGCGCCGTGTGTTGTGGTGTGTGTGTGTGTGTGTGTGGTGTGTGTGTGTGTGTGTGGGTGGTGTATTGCACAATCGTTACAGTGTGTTGGTGTTGCGTTTGGGTTGGTGCCCCTTTCAGGAATTTCGGTCGGTGCGCCGTCTGGTCTGGAGCCGGGCTAAGGTCAGCCTGATGGATGTGTCCTGGACACGCACACGTCCTGTGGATGTCACAGGCCAGGAATAGCAGGAGCGTGCGTGCTGGGGTGCGGGAATGTGTGCCGTGTGTGTGTGTGTGTGTGTGTGTGTGTGTGTGTGTGTGTGTGTGTGTGTGTGTGTGTGTGTGTGTGTGTGTGTGTGTGTGTGTGTGTGTGGTGTGTGTGTGTGTGTGTGTGTGTGTGTGTGTGTGTGTATATGTGTGCCCCTGTGCCTGTGTGTGTGTGTGTGTGTGTGTGTGTATATGTGCCCCTGTGCCTGTGTGTGTGTGTGTGTGTGTGTGTGTGCTTGCCCCTGTGTGTGTGTGTGTGTGTGCGTGCGAGACACTGTCAGACCAGCGCTGGCATGGTGGAGCAGAGGGTGGGGTGGGACAGGGGCAAGGAGGGGGAGGCGGAGGGACATGGGGGAGGGGGGGGGCTGTAGCCTGTGGCCTCGTGCCCCAGTTTGAGGGGTGCAGGAACGGGGGTTCAGGGAGTTGGGCGAGGGGGGGGGGGGGTGAGGCATGGTGTGAGGGTGATGGTGGCAACGTGACTGAAAGGGGGTGGGGGGGGGGGGGGGGAAGAAAGCCCTGCTATTCAGGAGTGGTCAACATCTCTGGCTGCGTGGGGGCGGGGGGCGGGGGAGGGTGCAGGGTCATCAATGCCAGGCCAGCTGGAGGATGTCAGTGTGTCACACACACCCACACACACACATGTACACACACACACACACACATGCCAAGATTTCTTCACTCTTTATCTTCTGCATAACTTTGTAATCATATTAATCAGTTGCAATCAGTGTCCGATTGCAACTGAAGAATCAGGCCAAATCACACATGATCTTGCATACCTGGTTCACAATGCAGGTCCCTTGTCTTCCCTACACTGTACTTACTCTACCATTCTCACCATACATTAGTGTTACTGTGCTGCACTGCCCTGTACTGTGATACTAAATGTACAGTATGATGGTTGTCATGAACTTTGTACTGCACATAGTATATAGTCCGGTGTACAGTCAGAGTGTGGAGCCGTGCTGCGGCAGCCAGCTGGAACTGGCCTGGGTGGGGTTGCAACTTTAAGGGTATAAACTGGGGCTTGCCAACAGAATCTGGTTTACCCAGATGGTGTAAGCAACCCCTCTCCCACACCCTCTCCACACCCACCCACCCACCCAACCCCGTGTCTGGAACTTTCCAGGTGTCCACAGCGTTAGTTATATTCGGTCTAAAGTCCCTCTCGGCGCAACAGAAGAACCTGCCGCGGATAGCCATGTGTGTGTTTCACTCACAGACGAAAAAACTAACTTGTGTTTTTTGTTTTGGTTGAGGTTTCTGGTTTCGGTTTTTCTCACCCAGGGTTGAACTTGGACACCGTGCATCTGTGTTGCATGAGGCGTTTCTGTCGGCTCTTACCCCCCGCCGCTCTTACCCCCGCCCTCTTACCCCGCCGCTCTTACCCCCCCCCCGCGGCCGATAGCCGAGTGGGGCCCCGACACCAGCCCGTGTGCGGGGACTCGCTGTGCTGTGCTGTGCTGAGCTGGCTCATGTATGCAGGGCCTCTTGGCTCCACTGGCGGTCATATGGCCGCCTCACCGGGGAGACGTTGGCCCCTCTGGGATTTTTGACATGGCCTCTATTTGCACAATCTCCCGCCGTTACTATGGAGCTGAAACGTATTGAAGGGAAAAGAGGACAAAGGAAGGAGAGGAGAGAGAGAGAGAGAGAGAGAGAGAGAGAGAGAGGGAGCAACAGTGTTTGCTATCGTCGTCCATACGTGCTTTGTGCGTGTGTGCGTGCGTGCATGCGTTTGTGTGTGTGTGTGTGTGTGTGTGTGTGTGTGTTTATCACTGCCAGGGAAAGGTCTCCATCAAGCAGCAGCTGTGGGGAGATTTGCATGCAATGGCACTGAAGCGTTGGTGAGGACGGATTTGCATTTGTGGTTTCGTATCATGGATGACAGTCCATCGCTCTCTCTTTCTCACACTCTCTCCCTCTTATTGTTTCTCTCACTCTCTCTCTCTGTCTCTCTCTTTCACCCTCTATCTTTGTTCTTGCGCATTCCCCTTTTCTTCTCCATCTTCTTATCTTCACTTCTTGTATTTTTCTCTCTCTCTCTCTCTGGTTCTATCCCTTGCCTCCCTAACCTCCCCACAGTATGGCTGGCTGGGTATTGGCTCAGTGCTGCTGATCGCTGATGGAAGTCCACCGCCGTACCACCCCCACCTCCACCTCCACCTCCACCACCAGCACCAGCACCACTCTAGTGCAGGTCAGGGTGGGACCCCAGCAAAGACACTGCTGTCCCCGGGTTCTGCACCAGTGCTAAGCTCCGTCCAGCCTGAAACCAACCCCAGCACGACAGTCAGCTTAGACAGGAGATGCTGCCCCACCAGGGACCAGGACCTTATTGTGTGTGTGTTTGCGTGTGTGTGTGCGAGGGTGTGTGTGTCTTTGACCCTCTTCCAAGTAGGTTAGTGGGGGGAGGCTGTTCCTAACCAGTATCGTTGTCTCAAACGAAACTCTTCAACCTCCACCTATCCTCCACCACTCTCAATGCTTCTCTCCACCCGGCACCCTCCACCCCTCCCTCCCTCTCCCACCGACCCGGACCCCATGTCACCCGTGATATACCCCTCAGCTTGTGATGATGATCCAAAGAGTGTTGTATAGCTGTGGTCATGAAGCCCCCCCCCCCCCCCCCACCCCCAGTGAGCGGGATGGGAGAGAGAGAGAGAGAGAGAGAGAGAGAGAGAGAGAGAGAGAGAGAGAGAGAGAGAGAAGAGAGAGAGAGAGAGAGAGAGAGAGAGAGAGAGAGAGAGAGAGAGAGAGAGAGAGAGAGAGAGAGGAGAGAGAGAGAGAGAGAGAGAGAGAGAGAGAGAGAGAGAGAGAGAGAGAGAGAGAGCTCTTGTCCACTTTCTGTCTATTGTTGTGACGTGATGAAGGTGAACATGTTACCTTCCAGTTGATTCTCCTCTCCTCTCTCCTCCTCTGAGCGGCTTATTATGGGATGAGCCGTGGGAGACCTCCTCCTCCTACCAGATCCTCCTCCTCTCTCTCCTTAGATGCACACTTTCTCTTTTTCTTTCCCCCATCATCATCATCATCGGTGGGATTAAGGTTGAGGTGGGCTATAGACAAACCAGTGATGAACAGAATTAAATTACAGAAATGTAATTTCAGCATCTTTACCCCAACAAATGTCTTCTTCCACAATCGACCTACTCATAACACCCCCCCTCCCCCTCTCTCTCTCTTTCAGGGCCCTATAGCGTCATATAGGGAACGTCTCATGGCTCTTCATGTTCACTATCCTCGGTGCCAGCAGTTCTAGCAGGCCTCAGGCCAGAGCCACCCTCCCCACCTCTCTCTCTCCTTCTATCTCTCACTCGTTCACTCTTTCACTCTCTCTGTCTCTCTGTTTCTCTCTCTGTTTCGCTCTCGCTCTCGCTCTCTCTCTCTCTCTCTCTGTTTCTTATTCTCTCTCTCATGCTCTCTCTTTTGCTCTCTTTTGCTTCCTCCCTCTCTCTTACTCTCTCTTGCTCTCTCTTGCTCTCTCACTCTCTCTTGCTCCCTCGCTCTCTCATGCTCTCTCTCCCTCACCAGTGACAGCGGGGAGGGGAGCCCTGCGAGGGATGGCCTCGGCTGAGCAGGAAATGCGTGGCTGGTTTCCATGGCCACCCACAGGCAGGGCTGGGAACTTACTGTAGGCCTCTCAGATTATTCGGGTGATTAAGCGGATGATTTTAAGCCTTTTTATTTGTTAGTTCTCTCGTGAAATGAAACATTATTTCATTGCACTTTGCCTACAGAAAGAAAAGGAAAGGAAGTTTTATGTCTTAAAGTCTTTAATCTGAAAGAGCACTTAGGAAACCTTTTTAAAAGCAAAACAAAAATAATGTTAATCTAACGTGGCTCAGATTTATTTTATTTTGGTTAAAAGTCTTAAGTCATGTTCCTCTTTTAAGAACGCTGGCTAACTGTCGCCTAGCAAAATCTCTTCAGAGATATTAGTCTGTAAGGATCATGAGAGAGGGAGGGAGGGAGGGAGGGAGTGGGAGAGAGAGGGAGGGAGAGAGATAGATAGATAGATAGAGGGAGGGAGAGAGAGAGAGAGACTGTGTAATTAGGCAATAGGCCTCATCTGGTGCAGCACTCAAATAACTGAAACACAGATTTTTTTTTCCTTCCCATCAGATAATATCTGTTCATCTCTCGTGGGCCTAAATCAGGGTGCTGTTTGCGGTTGCTTATGTGCGTGTGTGGTGTGTGTGTGTGTGGTGTGTGTGTGTGTGTGAGCATACGTCATCATCAGTGTCTTCATCAGGCATCCTGCTCATCTCCCCCCCCCCCCCCACCTATTGCTTAGCTACCCATAGTCCTGCCTCTCTGGTTCTGGTGCCCCCTGGTCTGATGTGGGTTGCAGCCGGACGGACCCCCGCCACCCCGACACGGAGGGCCCCCCTCCTCCTCCTGTCTGAGAGCTGGTGCTCGCCCTTAAGCGTGACAAAACCGCCACGGTGCTATCGGCGATCGATAGCCGTTGCTTTGGCTGCCGCTATAAAAAGAAAGCGGTGACATTTGAAGGGTAAACAGAAAAAGGGAACATTGACACAAATTCATTCACGAGCGGGAAATGCGTCTTATGTCTCGGCGAGGGCGGTGGGCGGAAATCAATGTTAGAAGAAGAACGCTGGCCTTCTCTAATCCAATACAATCATTTGTTTATTACCGGTGTTTATGTGTGTGTGTGTGTGTGTGTGTGTGTGTGTGTGTGTGTGTGTGTGTGTGTGTGTGGTGTGTGTGTGTGTGTGTGTGTGTGTGTGGTGTGTGTGTGTGTGTGTGTGTTGTGTGTGTGTGTGTGTGTGTGTGTCTTTGTGCTCCATATACTATCTCATTAAATGTGGTTTGTTCAAGCAAGAAAGACACTCATTTCCATGGAGGTTGCGGCAGACTCCCTCCACCACGCGGGTTGCGTGCTACCTGAGTAACTTTGGACGTGCGGAGGAGCCTGACAGCTATCCTCTGTCGCTTTGCATGTGTGCTCAGATGATCAGGGGAAAAAACGTGAACATGAACGCCCTCCCATCAACACCAGCACCACCACCACCACCACCCCCAGCCCTAATCCCACAATGGTCCTGCTCCTCACATTTGACCCAGTATCGATGTTGATGTTATTGACGTTGCTGCGGAAGCCTCGCCACAGTTCTGGTGAAGTTATGGCCCTTTTCAGCCACCATAGAATACCATTTATGCTGATGCTGCGTTTTTTCCCCTCCCTTTTTTCATGCCGTTTCCCCTCCTCTTGGTAATGATAATATTTATATGCATGGTAGTTGTAGTAATAATAATAAATAATAATAATCGTAATGTGCTCCATGGAGTACAGTTTAATTTAGTTGCGGTTATTATTGTTGTTATATGGTACGCCGTGGAACCAAACAAAAGAAAACACTGGCTTTCCTCCTGGCTGGTCTTGGCTTGTCGAGAGTGCTAACCCCATGTGTGTGTGTGTGTGTTCTCTCCCAGGGCTCCAGAGATCATTCTAGGCTTGCCGTTCTGTGAGGCCATAGACATGTGGTCCCTGGGCTGTGTGATCGCTGAACTCTTCCTGGGCTGGCCCCTCTACCCCGGGGCCTCCGAGTACGACCAGGTAAGACAAACAACAACAACAACAAAATGTATAACTCTATATTCTCTCTCTATAACTCTCTATAGAAATGTACAACTCTTAGATTAGTTTGTGTGTAAATTCATGCTATATCTCCACTGCCATATACTGTATATCCTGTGCGTACCTGGACACTGCACTGCTCACTGAATGGAGCGTCTGCACAAACCATTCCGTCTCACTCACAAGCTCCGCCCACCGGCGTATGAAGCCATCTCTACCCAGCGTTGATATTCCTGTCTACCATTACACAGGCCTGCCAACCAAAAATGCTTACAATCCCATACATACACATACAGCTACATCAACAATCTGTTAAAGATTCAGACGAATGCATCAACTTTACTTCCCAGCACAGATACACTCGAAAATGGCGCGCTTCAATGTAAGATCTATATCCAGCATGACTTTCATGTTAAACGATTTTATTTCGTCTGCAAATGTATATTATGTATTTTCAACTGCAACTTGGTTGCAAACTAATAATCATAGCCAGCTTGTTGAACTGAAGAACGCTGTGATGCATTTTCTTCCTTTGAGGTTCTTACTTTTAAACTTGGCAGGCTTCATCCGTCATATTTGCTATCATTTATCGACCCCTGAAACCAACTGGCAGCTTTTTAGCTGAACTCCCAGAATTTATATCCACTCTTGTTTTAAATGATGACAGAGTTCTTTGTGGCAATTTTAATATCCATGTCGATGACTCATTCCACTCATGTTCATGCTACTGATTTTTGACTTTTCTTTTATCTGACTTTTATCCGATTTTTAAAAACTGTGAATCACCATTTATTAATACTATATAATTTATTAATAGTCTTATCACCCGCTGCTTGTGCACTTGTTTCCTTAATGGGCAAAGTGTCTCAAAGCTGTGCACATTTTTGACTGACAAAGCCTGCGTCTGTCGCATTATTCCCACACCAACCAGGACTGTTTCAATTCCATCTGGTTGTCTTCTCTGAATACTATTGCACCTCTTAAGGTCGGGTCTAACTTCTCTGGAAGAAAAGCAGCCTTGGATAAAGGACAATATTCACAGCTGTAGAAGGGGAATGCAGGCGAGAAGAGGCCAGATGGAAAATATCCGGTCTCCAAGTACATTACAATATTATGAAGGCGTTTTTACTGCGTTACAACAATATGGTTAAGCCCCAACCCTGTTGATCAGCTGGTAAATCCAATCCCCATCTGAAAATGATGCTGATGGTGAGATGTTATGTTTTCATAAAATTTTCTGATGAAGGGGAATCAATTAGAGCCTCTATTACCCCAATGCCACTTACTCTGATGTCCTTCACCCACACCCACACTTTTATCCCATTACCTCGTCTCATCTTTTAGAGCATCAATAAGTGTCTTCCAGCCCTCTTGACTTAATACCAACAAAGTTTTTACTAAAAGTAATGGAATCTGTCAGGTCCTGTTTGCTTCATGTTTGCAACAGTTCCCCTGTCTAAGGGTTGTGTCCCTGATTATTTTTAAACTGCTTGTGTGAACCCACTGCTTGGCTGGATTCCTCTCTGCCTCAAAACTATAGACCAATTTCCATGTTACCTTTTTATATAAAAAAATGTTAGGAAAAATAGCGTCCAAGCAATTTCTCTCTGCACTGGAATGTGCCGAGTCCTTCTACGTCTGGACCTCAGTGCAGCTTTTGATGCGATCGATCACAGCATCCTGTTAGATGGACTGAGGCACCCGAGGTGGGCAAATCTGGTACAGCTTTAGAATGGTTTGAATCTTGCCTGTCGAATGGGAGCTTCTGTGTCACAACCATGTCTCTTCATTACCTGTGCTTAAGTATGGTGTGCCTCGGGTCAGTTTTGGGGACTCATTTGATTTGCTTTATAAATGCTTCCCCGTGGGCACATAACTCATAGACATGCTGTCTCCTTCCACTTTTATGCTGATGACATGCAGATTTACCTGCCTCCATTAGATCCGCAGTCCCCGGAATGCTGAGTTCACTTCATGTGAACCAGCCTTTGTGATGTCAAAAGCTGGATGTCAAAACATTTTCTCCAGCTGAACTCAACTCAACAAAACAGAGATCCTTGTCATTGGGTCCCAGCACATGGCAAAACAAATTCTGCCTCCGGCTGGTCCCCTATTGGATCCTATCAAGCCCCGTTGCAAGGAATTCTGGCGTCAGCAGCACAGCACAAAGCTTGTGCAATCATGGTTTTTATCTTCTTGCAATCTATCTTAACTTTTAAAGACACAGAGACCATTTTACACGCCTTCATCTCAACAGCCTTTTTAACTTGCCTGAACAGAAAAACTACTGATGGACTCCAGACCGTACATAACTAAGCTGGCAGGCTCTAACCAGAACCAAGACGAGATGCGATCTCATCACGTTTTTAGCCTCTTTACACTGGCTCCCAGTATGTTCTAGAATAGATTTTAAGATTTTACTGATTACTTTTAAGGCTCTTTGTGGCCTCTCTCCCTGCTGTATCTGTGACCTCTGTGGCCTGTATGTACTCTGAGCTCCTGGGGCGGAGGTCCGTCGCCTGTTCCGTCGTCCCGGCTGCGAACTAAAGGGGACGACGTTTTTGCATTCAGGGCCCAGAGGCTCCGGAACGATCCGCCTGAGGAAATTAGGTCGGCCGAGTCACTGATCTCCTTTAAGTCCTTAAAACATACTTTTATCTTTTTGAACTTTTAGCCTTTCCTGATTTTATTTGAGTTTTAATTTCCTTTGAATTGTATTTTATAATTAAAATAATCCATTTTCATTTAAAGCCTGTTGAGCCATCTTCATTATTATTTTTTTTGCTTTATAAATTAAGCGTATTATTATATTTTATGGTCATATTCATAGGAATTAATGAATTTTTATGATGACGCTTATATGTGTCTGCATGTGGACGTGTGTGTGTGTCTTTCTATCTGTCTGTCTGTCTGTCTCTGCATGTGTGTATCTGACGTGTGCATGTACGTCTGTCTGTCTGTCTGTCTGTCTGTCTGTCTGTCTGTCTGTCTGTCTGTCTGTCTGTCTGTCTGTCTGTGTGTGTGTGTGTGTGTGTGTGTGTGTGTGTGTGTGTGTGTGTGTGTGTGTGTACGCAGCATGCGTGCGTGGGAGCGGGGTGTTGTTCCTCCCGCTACTCTCGGCGGCCTCCCTGTTTATGTGAGCAGATGCTGTGGGGCCACTTGTCCAATTAGCCGGGCCCCGGTGCTCTGGAGCGGGGACGGTGTGCCGTGCTGCTCTCTCTCTCTTTCTCTCTCTCTCTCTCTCTCTGTCTCTGTCTCTGTCTCTCTCTCTCTCTCTCTCTCTCTCTCTCTCTCTCTCTCTCTCTCTCTCTCTCTCTCTCTCTCTCTTGTCTCTGTCTCTGTCTCTGTCTCTCTCTCTCTCTAGCAGGCAGACGAGGCTCGGCGGGGAGGCGCTCAGTCACACAACCAGCGCATCTGGTGTGGAGCAAAGCCGTCCAATACTTAGCTACTTAGCCACAAGTCTAATCGCAGACCAGATCAATTTCCCAAGCTCAAGCGTGTTCTGTGTGTCTCAGGTTATGAGCACAGTCCAAACCTTCCAAACTTCTAAAATCACAAAGTTCTTGTTTTTTTTTCACACAACAAGAATGATTTGGTGTCAGCTGAAGTCTAATCTCTGAGAAGATTGATCTTTCTGTGTGTCTCAGGTTGTCTTTTGTTTTTGTTTAGCGCATTCAAATGAGCTCAAACTATTGGCGTCTGCATTTTTTTTTTATGACCCCCCCCCGCCCCCCCTTCCCCCCAGACTAGTAAAGGTGGTTTGTCTCTTGTGTCCTGCAGATACGATACATCTCCCAGACTCAGGGACTGCCTGCAGAGTACCTGCTGAGCGCCGGGACCAAGACCACTCGCTTCTTCAACAGAGACCCCGACTCAACCTATCCTCTCTGGAGACTCAAGGTAGGCAGGCACCCGTATACACACACACGCACACGCACGCACGCACGCACGCACACACACACACACACAACACACACACACAGGGTTCAAGTTCTTAGTCTCTAATAACAACAACAACAACATCATCGGATGCAATTGAGCGAGAGAGAGAGCGAGAGGAGAGAGAGCTCTGCCCTCACGGTCGCTGACACTAGCCTTCCTCTCTGGCGCACCGTGTGAGAGACCCACGGCCCCGGCGCCGGCGGCTATAAACAAAGGCAAAAGGCTAACGAGAACAAAATGGAGTCCGTGCGGCGGCAACATTTGGCAAATGGCCGACGAATCAAGTTCAGAGAAGGGGCTGTACGAACATAACCCTTCTGACTGTCCCTCTAAGTAGGCCATTCAATAAGGACCCCCACTCACACACACACACACACACACACACACACACACACACACACACACACTGTCTCACACACATAATCTTTTATTAACTTTGCCTGAACTTTTGCTGAATGCCACTCCCCGAGTGTGAGCACACAGGCTTGTCATATATTGAACGCCGCTCCCCACCCCCCCCCTAACAAACATGGATCCATCTCCATTGGCTATACGCAGTATTTATACGCTGTCCACCTGGGGGCCGGGTGGGGGGGGGGGGCGGATTGATCGTCATTGTCTTCGGGGAAGACAAGACATCTCTGCTTTTCGCCGGCAAGCACATCGATCGACAACATGGCAACCCCCGGCGTCCCCCTGGCGACCACACGGAGGGCCCCTGGCGACCACACGGCCCCGCATGCTATCTATCTTCGGCCTGCCGGGGGGGGGGGGGGGGGTGAACACCCGCCGCCACCGCCGCCCACCGCCGCACTAAGGTCCATGCGTCGATGCATAATGTGCGCAGACATGCATGCATAATTAACGAAATGAGCTATTTTCTCCTCTCGAGTTTGACGCACATAAACGTGATGTGCTCCAGATTATTAGCTGCCGTGTGCTCGGGGTGTTCTGTACTGATGTCATTATATTGGTGTGTGTGTGTGTATCGGCGTTTTCTGCTGTTTTAACATGGTGTTTATATCGTGTTCATTCTATTTAGTGTATTTTTGTTTGCTTGTTTTGTTCCATACGTAGACCATACATCATCGTACATTTGTATTGAAAAGGCATCGTATACTGTATAGTGCGTTGAAACATGCAAACTGGACAAACCACCGATCATGTAGACAGATAACCAGCATGGTGTGTACCCGTGTGTTTTAATGGTGAGTGTTAGCCTTGGCAGACACACATCTTCCGTGTGTGTGTGTGTGTGTGTGTGTGTTTGTCCGTGTGTGTGCGTGTGTGTGTGTGCACTCTCCCGCATCGTGCCTCAGAGGGCAGGCCGAGTCCTGCTCCACATCCCCACAACAAGTAGAGTAATGAGCCAAATGTAAATAGTGTGCGTGCGTGCGTGCGTGTGTGTGTGTGTGTGTGTGTGTGTGGGGAGAGAGGGGACGTGTGATGCGATCAGCGACCAACATCTGCTTCTCGTCTCGCCCCGCAGACTCCCGAGGACCACGAGGCCGAGACCGGGATCAAGTCCAAGGAGGCTCGCAAGTACATTTTCAACTGCTTGGACGATATGGCGCAGGTATTCTGTTGCCATGGGCAACCAACGCACATCACCCCCCATCCCCCCCCCCACCCCAACACACACACACACAAACTACTCTCATTTCCAGAAAGAGATGGAGCAGTCACACTGAAGCGGACTGCCTGAGGGGGGCGGCATTCTCTTGCGCCGACCTCATATTGGATTTGACCTCTGATGGGGGGGGGAGGTGGGGGGGCTGACCGTCAGTTCTCTCAGAAATAAAGCTTCACGTCACCGCCACCCAATAATAATTAGAAGAATTTCCCAAATTGTCTGACATCCATCTTTGTGCTGTGAATCCTTGAGCGAATTGCCGAAGAAAGGGTGCTTTAATTTTCATAAACGACAATTTGTAGCGTTATTTTATTTAACATTGGCTGGCTGGGCTTTCCCTTGCTCTATGGCATGAGTGAATGCAGCCGGTGAATGACAGCAGGCTCCTCTCCACTCCTCATCACAACATGGTGGCTTGAGCTGAGCATGTGCTAGCCTAAGCCTGTTGGATGTCCACAGAGAGCTGTGAGAGTGCTGTGACCAGGGCCTAAAGCTCTGTGTCTGTGCGCTAAATGGATTGCATTTCTATAGGAGCTGTGATTATCCAAAGCGCTTTACGGTATTGCCTCACATTCACCCATTCATACACCGACGGCGGTGTCACAACCTTGCAAGGCAACGAGCCAGCTCATCAGGAGCAGTAAGGGTTAGGTGTCCGGGTGTCTTGCTCAGGGACACCACCTAGCTTGGCGGAGCCGGGGGATCGAACCGGCAACCATCCACACTTGCCAGACGACCACAGTTCTACCTCCAGAGCCACTGCCGCCCCGTACCTGTGGTACATACACACATCCTCCTCACACACGCACACACACACACACACACACACACACACACACACACACACACACACACACACACACACACACACACACACACACACACAACCCCGTGACACACTGTCAGGACACGTCCTGACACACACACACACACACACACACACGCACAGTTGAGTACGGATGTGTGGGAGCCACCTGTGGGAAAACGATTTGTTTAAGGAAAGCAATGCACATGGTGCTTATATAACCCCCGGATGTGAGCCACATACCCTGCCTGTCCTGACACTGTACAGCACACACACACACACACACACACACACACACACACAACACACACCACACACACACACACACACACACACACACACACACACACACACACACACACACAACAGGACCAGATTACACTTACTCATGTCAGCACTGCAGTCTCTCTCTCCCAGCAGCAGAGGGAAAGTTCACATGGAGTCGTGGTATTCCTTCCTGCTGGATGAGCCTAACAGTGACAGGATACTGCGTGTGTTACTAGTTCTGCTGACTGGAGCACTTAGCTTCCCCTCAGCCATGTAGAATCTCCAACCATCCTGTCACCCGCCTTCCTCTGCCTTCCCAGGGTACGAGAAAACACACAGTATGGAATATGAAGTGTGTGCAAATTGGACTCTTTTTTTTTCTTTTCTTTTTCTCGCCTGCATTCTGACGCTTCCGCACACTTGTGCAGAAGCAACACGTGTGCAGAGTGTAATGATGGAGATGATTAGGGCTGACCCCACAGCGCCCAGGACGCTGCTGGAGCACCGGGCTCCCAGAAGAGCAAGGTGGAGGTCCTCATGAAACCGACCTGCGGGGGCCCCTGATGTCCCCCGGGGTCAAGCGCGCTCTCGCTCTCGCTCTCGCTCTCGCTCTCGCTCTCGCTCTCGCTCTCTCTCTCTCTCGTCATGTGTTCTCCTCGCTGTCACTGATAAGGGTCGGCTTCTTAGGAGAAAAGAAGAAGCAAATAAACAAACAGAAACACACACACAGGGCAGAAATACATGGAGCTGCTGCTGCCTAGTCTTAATGCGGGGTGGGAAGAGTGAGAAAGAGAGGGAGAAGAGGAAAGAGGGAGATGGAGAGAGAGAGAGAGAGGGGAAGAGGATGAGGGGGCGGGCCTGTCTTTATTTAGCCCTTCTCAAGGATGGCGGCCATATAAACAATTCAGCAGTGTGGACATCTGCCTGGGCGTCCATAATGGATGACATAGTCGAGGGCTCTGCTGGGTGCCAGGAAGAGATAACAGAGCTGCTCTTGGTCATGGGAAACGCTTCGCAGTGTTTAGTCCCCGAGTATATCTGATGCAGGAAACAACATTTAGGCCATCAAGCGACAAACCCCGACAGCACACAAACATACAGACACACATACACACAAGCCACATACGGGACACACACACACTTTAGAAGAGGTGACAGTGGGAGGTTGGGTGAGAAGGAAGGGAGTCGGGTGTGACCAAGACGGAATGACTTTGATCAGAGAGAGAGAGAGAGAGAGAGAGAGAGAGAGAGACTGATGAAGAGGAAATGGCGTACAATGAAATAAAAGTCGCAGACTGTGTCGAGCCATCTGACCTTTCGCAATTGTCTTTGGCATCTGTATTCTTATATACATATATAAACATATATATATATATGTTTATACATGTTTCGGTTCCATCTGCTCCTGGCGGGGGGGGGGGGGGGGGCTTTATGGGGTCATCACCATGAGTCAGGATGTGAGAATGTGCCAGATCATCTTCTTCAGGCCAAGAAGATAGGAGGGGTCTTCATGCCCCCGAGTTTGTGGTCCATGGTGACCCACAGCGTCGTCATGACATCTGTCCCTCCATCCTCTGCTCCAACATGAATGACACATCAGCACAGACGGGGCTCTGCTGCAGATCAGTCCGTTGCCATGCGAGTGGCGCCCGTGGCCGGACCCATCCTGGGAGAAATGTTCCCTCCTGCTTTTTCAAACAGCTCTACTTCTGTGCTGACTAGAGCTATTTGAGGGGCTATTTAACGTATGACGGTGGTTATTTATTCAAAGTGAAAGTGGCAACAGGGATCTCAACATGGAAAATAACCAGAACATATCACAGAGTGGTGTGTCTACACACCGACCAAATATCTTGTCAGGAAAATGTCAAAAACGATATTTATGTACATCTCATAGTCAGCTCATACACAAAGGAGGGTCACCCACTCCCGCTGTTTAGCTTAGTTTGTACTTCCTCAAAGTTGGAAACGGCAACGTCAATAAGCACTGTCTGCGTAATGTGAGTGCTTGGCTACGGAGCCAGGAGGGAAAATAGACTCCGCCCATTCAATCGGTGTGCAGGAAACTGATAGACTGAAATGACGTGACATTGCAACTCCTTTCATGGAACGTCATTGTCTGATCATGCTAAATGCATGCCTCGGTAACCCTTAATAACATAACTGGAAGTGAATCGCGTCTTTGTGTGTGTGTGTGTGTCTTCTGCTTGTGTGTGTGTGTGTGTGTGTGTGTGTGTGTGTGTGTGTGTGTGTGTGTGTGTGTGTGTGGGTGTGTGTGTGTTTGTGTGTGTGTGTGTGTGTGTGTGTGTGTGTGTGTGTGTGTGTGTGTGTGTGTGTGTGTGTGTGTGTGTGTGTTAGATGGAGCAGAATCTGCAGCGGCTGGCGTCCCGGGAGAGGGAGGTGTCGGGGGCGGCGGTGGACACGCTGGCGGAGGCGGAGCAAGCTCTGAAGGACCTGGAGGCCCTGGATGCTGAGGCTCAGGTCAGTGCTCTCTCACGCAAACTTTAGTATCAGAGCGCTAGAGTGTTTATAGGCCACAGTGGTGGATGGCAGTTTAATGTCTTCAGTGAATGTCTTCTACTTGTGCGCGTGTGCGTGTGTGCGTGTGTGTGTGTGTGTGTGCGCGCGCGCACGTGCGTCCCACCAGGAGGTGATGGGCAGCGCTCAGATCGTCATCCTGCATGGCCACCAGCTGGCGGCGAGCCACCACTACGCGCTGGCGCTCATCGTGCAGCGCTGCAACGAGCTACGTCACCACGGCGACACGCTAAGCTCCGCCCTCAAGGCCCGGCAGACACGCCTCCTGCACGTGCACCAGCTGCTGCTCCGCCTCGGGCAGGTACGCCCACACACGGGTATGAGTGAACACGCACGCCTTTTCACAATCGCCATGTGCCTTACCTTCTAGTGACATCACAAGTGGGAATGTCCACCTAGACGTACGCTGACTAGATCAGTTTACCTGTCGGTACAGTCCACTGGGTAATACATCTAGGTGGACATTCCCACTTGTGATGTCACGAGACGGTTTGTTTGTTCAATGCTTATAACCGGACCTGGAGTCATGGTTGATAACTGCAATATTGATTAATATGTTTTTTTGGTCGTGACTTAATGTGGATCCTGAGGCTAGACCAGTTGAGAACCAATGTACGACACACACACACACACACACACGCACACACACCACACACACACCACCATCTCTCTCTGTCTCTCTACCTCTCTCTCTCTCACTCTCTCTCTCTCTCTCTCTCTCTCTCTCTCTCTCTCTCTCTCTCTCTCTCTCTCTCTCTCTCTCTCTCTCTCTCTCTCTCTCTCTCTCTCTCTCTCTCTCTCTCTCGTCCTTCACCCGAGTGTTTTTTTTTCCCCCAAGAATATCAGTACAAATGTTTATCCTGTCCTCGGAGGACTCCTCCTCCTCCTGCCCTATGCCACCTCTCTATTCTGCCCCCACGGGCGAGGAGGATGGGGCAGCCACACACACACACACACACACACACACAACCTCTCCACCGTCCAGGCCCAGACGTGGTGTGACGACGGCGCCTACCTGCTGGCCAACCAGCTGGTGGAGCGCGTCCAGACCAAGGAGGGGGCGCTGGCCGCTCTGAGGGACATCGAGAGGTTCCTGGAGGGGGCGCCCTCCATGCTCAGCTCGGGACCCGAGGCCCTGGGGCTGAGTACGAGGCCGTCCTCACGCCCCAGCTGCAGGTCAGCTCGTACAACACACACACACACACACACAACACATTTATTCATTTGCATTATTACAAATGTATTATTTATTATTACTTATTTAATAATGATAATAATTATTTTATTACATAATATCGAATTATTGATTTTGTTTGTGAGAATTTTAGAATAACAGCACTTGTAACTGTAACCTGTAACTGTTGTTGTTTTGAAAAGTACTATATAAAAAAAAAAAGGAGGTTGCTGGAGAAGAAGTCCACCCATCTCTGCCAGTAGGCTATGTGAAAAACCGCCTAGTTTTCAGTGAGGAGCAGGAGCGTCAGCTGGAGGAATATATAATAACTGCCTCAGATATTTATTTTGGCCTCTCTCCCATCGAAGTCCGCAAACTGGCATACAGCTTTGCAGTGCACAATAATGTTGCTGTGCGCACAAACTGGGCAGAGAAGGAGATGGCAGGGGCAGACTGGTTCTCTGGGTTTCTGAAGAGACACCCATCGCTGTGCATCAGGACCCCGGAGGCCACCAGCCTAGCACGTTCCAGTGCTTTTAATGAGCACAACGTGGGCACAACGTTAGTTCTGATTGCCTTCTTTTTAAGATTTTTCCCATTACATAGTGTGACAACCATCCCCGTGATGGGGTTGGTTGTCACAATGTGTCAGTGTCTTTGATAGTTAATTCCCTCTTTGTTACAATAAGTTGGAAAATGAGCAAGCCAACACCTTAAACTTCAATTTAATGTAGGAATGACTATTGAAAGATGTTTTGATGATGAGCAATTCACACTAGAGTAAAAAGTGTGAAACTGTAACCTTGTTTTGAAAAGTACTATATATATATATATAGTGCGATTATTATTTGTATTATTAGAAATCTATTATGTATTATTACTTGTTTAATAACACAAATAATTCATTTCTTACATAATATGGAATTATGCTGACAATCACGCTTTCATGATTTCATGATAAAACAGTTATGTTCCATTATCCACGACAGCTAATATATATCATATATATACCATATATATCACAGTGAACCACAAGGCATCATCATGTGTCCCTTGTGTTTCCTGTGGCCCCGCCCCCCACCCCGACCTTTGAGAAGCACGGCGCGGTGCAGCACAGATCACCTTGTGAGAGTTATGTGAATCAACTAAGAAGTCCTTTTAACTGCCTGAATGTTCTGGATATGAGAAAGCACGGGCGCGACGGTAGCAGCACATTGATCCAGAGCCGCCAGGGTCAGGTGACCAGGACCTTTGAGAAGCACGGCGCGGTGCAGCACATGATCCAGAGCCGCCAGGCGTGTCTCAGGAAGCTGGCGGACAAGCATGTGCGGCCCGTCCAGCTGGTGGTGCCCCGGCCCCCCGACGGCAGCGCCCCCCGCGCCAAGTCCCCGATGTTCTCCCCCAAGCATGGTACACAGTCTCACACACACAGCACGCACCACGCACGCACGACACGCACGGCACACGCACACGCACGCACGCGCACACGCACACGCACGCACACACACACACACACACACACACACACACACACACACACACACACACACACACACACACACACATGTACACACATGCAGGAACACATGCAGACATACACATACACCAAAGCATGGTATATACTTACACACGTGTGCATAGATGCAGAAACAACATACACATCCAGACACACACACACACACACACAATATTTGCACACACACACACACACACACACACACACACACACACACACACACACACACACAATGTAATACTACTGAATGTCAATTAATATCAGAAAAGCTACATATAAACCTTTTGGTACTAGCATTGTGAGAAAGCCAGACAGTGCCCTCCGGTGGCGTGGGTCCAGTATAGCAGCCTCATAATTGGCTGCTGTGGCAATTAGCCCCCAGCACACACAACCAAAGTGGCTTTCTCTACTACTTGCTCTACTACTAGCCCTACTAGCCCTGTTACTAGCCCTACTACTCGACCTACTTAGCCGTACTACTTAGCCCTACTAGGCTCTACTACCAGCCACACTATTAGCCCTTACTACTAGCCGTACTATTAGCCCTACTACTATGCCCTACTAGCTCTACTACTAGCCACACTATTAGCCCTACTACTAGCCACACTATTAGCCCTACTACTAGCCGTACTATTGGCCCTACTACTACCCAGGGCTTCCCAGCTGTCCAGGCTCATCCTGCTCAGCCTTGGCAGCAGCAGCGCAAGAGTCGCCACCTCGGACCCCCTGATCTCTGAGATCCAGCGCCGAGGCCCCCCGCTGCTGCTGCTGCTGCTGCTGCTGCTGCACGGCTACGTGGCCACATTTACACATTCACAGCGCGTCAGTTCGCTCAGCCCAGGGTGCCCCCCCGTACCGAGCCCGGTCCCTGCCGCTTGCATCTCCCCTACCTCAATACAAAGGGCGAGGCGTGGAACAAGGCTAGCTTATTCTAATCAGCCTCCTTTGGGATCAACAGCCCGCCCCCCCGCGATGCTAGCTGCGCCCGCTGCCCGTACGACGTGTACATTGATGTATATTAAAGATAAAGAGATGCTTTGATCGCACCGCTGGGCGCCAGGAGAGGGGCGTGGCTCCCGTGTTTCCAAAGCCTTACTGAATTCAATTAACGTCCATAGGTTACTATGGGCAGGGGGGTCTGGTGGGTGCACTTTGGGGCGGTGTGTCTGCTGCTGTGTTTCGCGTCTCCATCACTTTGTGTGTTTGTTTTGCTCGGTCAGGGCTCGGGCCCACGAAAGAATAAAGAAAAAACTGTCGTGTGTATTTACTGTTTACATCCGTGTTGGTTAAGGATGTTGTTCTCCGTGCACGCAGGCTTAGTTCCTGTTGTGATGGGATGCTGTGGTAATGAGATTAATAACCACACTAATAACAAGGGCGATGCCATGATAGATAATGAACTATCCTCGGGCTGTCCAGGCGCACCGGGGAATTACCGCTTGAAGGGAAGGGAAGGGAAGGGAGGGGAGGGGCATTGCGGTGGTGGTGTGTGTCATGGTTACTGTACTGTACACAAAGGCTTTTGCTTGTACAAAGACACACACATGTACACGCACACACACACACATACACGCAAACACACAAAGACAGGCAGTGCACACAATCGCACAAAGACGGACACACACGTGCACGCAAACAGACAAGACAGATGGGAACACACACATGCATACAAACACACACACACACACACACACACACACACACACACACACGTGTTTACACAAAAATACAAAGACAGATGCACACACATTTGCATGAAAACACACGCACACACAAACAGACACACACAACACACACACAACACACACAGGTATGCAAACACACAAACTCATGCACACACACACACACACACACACACACACACTGTGCTGTATGTATTATGGTACGTGTCGTGTAGCCTACATCGACAGCTCACGCACCCACATGCATACAAATGGGGTTCAAAGGCTGGGCTGTCATGTTAATGTAAAGATGATTCCCCTGGAGGACGACAGCTCTCCAACCTGTGACCCCAATCCACGCCAATCATCACCGCATCACCAGAGAGCTAGAGAAACACATCCGTTTGATTGACAGTGTGACTGTGAATGCATTATACCACTGTAGCAAGGTCTCTTAACACAATGCCACATCGGGTGGCTTAGTTCAGGGCTCCTCTCAGGACACTGGCGGGTTTCTGGTGAAAAGTCCAGTTTATTGTAAAAGGTAGGTAAAATGACAGAGCAGCATGCTAGCGCTCTGGTGGCTGACTTAACCTGTGGTGCACTGATTAGCCAATACACCACTTGCTTGCAGCCCCCCCACCCCATCCCAGACTCTAACTGGGCCAGGTGAGGCTGTAGCCCCACCCACCCCAGACTCTAACTGGGCCAGGTGAGGCTGCAGCCCCACCCACCCCAGACTCTAACTGGGCCAGGTGAGGCTGTAGCCCCACCCACCCCAGACTCTAACTGGGCCAGGTGAGGCCAATTAAGCCAGCCAGCCGCCAAACATACACACACACACAACCGCAAACAAAGCTCTGTTAAAACCACCCCCCACCCTCCATTTTGCATTCCATATAGGCGATGGCTTGAAGTTCACCTTTGACCTGTCCTTGCCCGGAAAGAAGACGTCACGGAAAACCTCCAGCAGCAGCAGCAGAAAGGTGGGGTCCAAAAAATCATCACGCAATGGCTTCCGAGCCACAGTCGCCGCTCACTAACGCCCCTCTCTGAACCCACGTGGGTCCAGATCGAGGTGATGCACGACTACCAGGAGCACCGGAGCTGTGTGTCCTACAGCCTGGACGGGGACGAGAGCCCAGAGCTGCTGCAGCGGTGAGCCCCGCCCCCCCCCCGCCCCCCACCCCGCCCCCACCCCCCATGTCCACCCTGCTCCCCCTGCTCCCTGCTGCTACTGTTGGTGTCGGTTACCATACTCTGTTTCACCATCCTAATGATGCCCTCTGGTGGCCCCCCGGTAATGTGTGTGTGTGCATGGTTCTGTGTGTGTATATGTGTGTGGACATGCATGAGTGTGTGTGTGTGCGTGCATGAGTGTGTGTGTGTGTGTGTGTGCGTGCATGTGTCTCTGACTGTGTGTGTGTGTGTGTGTGTGTGTCTCTGTGTGTGTGTGTGTGTGTGTGTGTGTGCATGCATGGTTCTGTGTGTGTGTGTGTGCGTGCATGTGTGTGTGTGTGTGTGTGTGTGTGTGTGTGTGCGTGCATGAGTGTGTGTGTGTGTGTGTGTGCGTGTGTGTGTGTGCATGGTTCTGTGTGTGTGTGTGTGTGTGTCTGACAGTACACATGTGTGTGTGTGTATGCGTGTGTGTGTGCGTGTGTGCACGTGTGTCTCTGACTGTACATGTGTGTGGGTGCGTGCATGCGTCCTCCGCAGCCATGTGCTGAGGGAACTGATCGAGACGGAGAGGGTCTATGTGGAGGAGCTCCTGTCCGTCTTACTGGTGAGACCTTCCTTCCCAGCTCCCACTGGAAGTTACACTTGAATGCACCCAATTCATCTCCATAATGTCCCCCCCCCCCCCGTGGGTCTCCATCTCTCAGGCCCCCAGCCGCATAGCACACGCCTACTCTGCGCCATCGTGATTAAATTGGATTGATTACAGCTATAAACTCCACTGCTAGATGTATTTAGACGTTCCTGTGGCCTACGGTTATTTATTTCAGGGCTACCGGGCAGAGATGGACAACCCGTCTCTGTGGGACCTCCTGCCGCCCATTCTGCGCAGCAAGAGAGACATCTTGTTCGGCAACATGCCGGAGATCTACAATTTCCACAGCAGGTGATGCTCAGTCACGTGTTAAACGAGGAGACTTCGATGTCGTGTCGTGGCGATGGGATGGACTTCTTCCGCTGATTACGTTAATTGATATTTCATCTTTTTTTAATGTTCAAAACACTATTTTCTACGAACTGTCTGCCAAGACATCTTCCAAAGTTCCTACCCTTAATGAACAGCGTGTCATTTTGCATGTTAATGATCCATTACCGGAAAACAGACATACGTGTCGCCGTGAATATCGGTTAAAGCTCGAAATATAATAGAAATAATACCTATTCATGGAAAAACACGAGCATGAAAAAATATGAATAAGAATGTTTTGAGTGCGACAATTCGGGATTAATGCTTTAAACACACACACACAACCTTTTTGATGAATACATAATCACACATCGTACTCGTGTGTAATCAACACAGAGCGGTAATTTTGCGAAATTGCTTTAATGCAATTAAAGGCGGCGCTTTGTCGGAATATTTTGCCGAAACAATAAAAGGGAAATTAAAAGGCACAATCAATCATCTTGACCTCTGACCTTTTCTTCTGTTCCGGTTTCATCTGTGCGTCGACCAATTCTGTATCAGCAAACACTTAGAACGACTTGACTGGACTTGACTGGCTGTCTGACTGACTGATTACTGGTTCGCGGTAACGAGCCCCTCGCCTCCCCCCCCCCTGCTCGGTCCACTGCTCCCATGTCTCTGTCTCTGCTACGTCTTGTGCTTAATGAAAGTGTCGGTCGTGGTTAAAACAAAGAGCCTGTTTTTCCCTGTAATTTTAATTCTCAGCATGGTGGATGATTGCTGTTGATCTTTGTACTTATTCCGCCTCGCTGGCGTCCCGCGGAGTTAAACGGCTCATTTTGATGCCGGTGGCTGTGAGATAATTACACTTTTAGCATCCGGCGTGCGGTACGTCAGTTGCAATATCCGACGTTAGATTAATCTGGGGAGCTGCGAGATGCCGTCGCGCCGCTTTACATCAGCATGCCTTGTCTCTGTTTGATTTGTGGAGTTATTAAAGAGGCGTTTTTTGAATGTGTCGCAAAATCCTTGTTTGATGCACGTAGGAGGAGGAGGGAGGAGGGAGAGGAGGAGGAGGAGAAGGAGAGGAGGGGAGGAGGAGGAGGGAGGAGGAGGGGGGGAGGGAGAGGAGGGAGAGGAGGGGAGAGGAGGGAGGGAGAGAGGAGAGAGGAGGAGAGGAGAGACAGGAGAGAGGAGGAGGAGGAGGAGGAGAGGGAGACAGGAGAAGGAGACAGGAGAGAGAGGAGAGGGAGAGAGAGAGGGGAGGAGAGAGAGGAGAGAGGAGAGAGAGGAGAGGAGAGAGAGAGGAGAGAGAGAGAGGAGAGAGAGGAGAGGAGAGAGGAGAGAGGAGAGAGAGAGAGAGGAGAGAGAGAGAGAGAGGATAGAGCGAGAGAGAGAGAGAGAGACGGAGAGAGAGAGAGAGAGAGAGAGAGAGAGAGAGAGAGAGAGAGAGAGAGAGAGAGAGAGAGAGAGAGAGAGAGAGAGAGAGAGAGAGAGAGAGAACGTGATTGGTCAGAAATATGCCGGGTGGCTCTAAAATCTAAATGGTCTCATACAAGAGGCAGGCGCAGTCGACTCAAACCAGATCAGCATTTCACTCCCAGATAGCTGATGGATGGCTTTGGCATTTCTAACAAATGACACTCACATTATAGTCCTTGAATTTTACCAACGGCTCCAAAATAAAAATAATAATTCATAATAATAATTCTCTAATAATAATTGATTGCATTTACATAGCGCTCTTCATACCCAAAATGATTCAATTAAAAGCAATTGTGATTGCTTTTACACAGAACACCTCTCTGCCACATTCCCCATATACTGACTCTCGTCCCCCCGTCCCCCCGCCGCAGGGTGAAGTCCTGCTTCCAAAACATGGAGATCTGCAAGCGGCGAGTGAACATGTACGACACGGTCAACCAGAGCAAGACACCCTTCATCACCCACGTGGCCCCCAGCACCTCCACCAACCTCACCATGACCTTCAACAACCAGCTCAACACTGTGCACAGCCAGGTGGGTGACCTGACCTGACCTGACCTGACCTGACCTGACCTGGGGCCCGGGTCATCCAGCAGGGCCAGGCTTACACAGAGACACTACGACCCTACTACACACAGTACTAGTACACAGGGCTCCTACCGGTCCTTGAAATCCTTAAAAGTTTGTGAATTTGCGAGTTTAGATTACATATACAGTAAATAGACATGGATCATTGGATGTGCTTGATTCACATGTTCTGTGCAAGAAAATTGTTTTCTGGATTTAACGTTCGTAAATAGGCTGCAGTTTAATTGAGAAGGGTTCACACATTCAAGCCTCTCTCTTTTCTTTACTCGTTGCTCGTGAGCTTCTGTAAAGCCTGCTGTAGTTCCCGTTGTGAAACTGATCAGTAAGTTACCTTGATCCGTGTCTCAAAGTATGCCGTGTTGAGTCCTTGAATTTGAGGGACTGGAAAGCCTGGAAAGTCGTTGAATTTGATGTTTAAGAAGGTGTGGGAACCCTGGGAACAATCATATGACACTATGACTACTATAGACTATAGACAGTATAGACATTATGACTACTATAAATGGTATAGACTATAGACACTATGACTCCACTATAGACTGTATATGATATGACACTATGACTCCACTATAGACTGTATATGATATGACACTATGACTCCACTATAGACTGTATATGATATGACACTATGACTCCACTATAGACTGTATATGATATGACACTATGACTCCACTATAGACTGTATATGATATGACACTATGACTCCACTATAGACTGTATATGATATGACACTATGGATGATGAGGATGATGATGATTTGTAGATATATGTACATATGAGTCCGCTGCAAGTTGCTGTGGATCAGGCGGTCTCCTACATGACTCAATAGGACGTTGACCTGCTTACCATTGGACTTCTGCATCACATCCCATCATCATCATCATCAGAAGCTGGTTTGCTCGCCTATTTCTCTCTTTCCTGCGGAGGTGTTTCTAACAAAGGTGTCTACATGAAACAAGATGTATGCGTTTTGTTAGTAAAAAAGGAAAGAAAGCCAAAAGAGAGGGGCATGGGATCCACTCGGACTTTAGATAAAAAATAAGGGAAGGATGCAAAACGTGTTTACGATATCGTCTGACAATATCAAGAAACAGTTTAAGCATACAATCATACAACACAGTTCTACCTGACTCTGCCCAGATATCTACCTCGCTGGAGATTGTGTGTGTAGCGATCAAGAGGTGACTCATTCTTTCCAACGAATGGCTTCGAGTTCGTCGGAGTTGGCCCTCCGGTCTGCCTTGCCTGGGGATCGTGGGTGTAGCGATCTGGTGATGGTCAGTCTTGCCCAAAGAACTACGTCGAGTGCGACCGAACGGCGGGTTGGCGGTCCTGGTCTGGTTTGGATCTCGGTGGTGAGGCACACATGAGGAAAGCTAGACCCGGCCCGGTAGTTAGGTCCCAGTTCTTTGGTTGTGATTTTTCGAGAATCCCTCACCAGGTACGCTCAGGCACACCCCAGGTCGCGATGTAGAAGGCGAACAAATTAGAACCGAAGGGATTAAAAACCAACTATCGTGACGCTATTTTCCCTCCCATGTAGTTAGCAAAGATTGGGTCACAATGGTGTAAAAGGTTAGGCGCTGCGGGGGGCGGGTGCGCGGGCACGCGTCCGCCGGGTGCGGCGCTCGTGGGTGCTATGCGCCGTGCGGGGCGGCGGGTGCCGCCGGTCGGAGCGTGGGCGCGGGCTGGCGGGGCGTTCGCGGGCGCCGGGGGCCGGCCGTGTCGGCGGCCGCCCGCGGCGGGGGCCGGATATGACACTATGACTCCACTATAGACTGTATATGATATGACACTATGACTCCACTATAGACTGTATATGATATGACACTATGGATGATGATGATTTGTAGATATATGTACATATGAGTCAATAGGACTCAATAGGACGTTGACCTGCTTACTATTGGACTTCTGCATCACATCCCATCATCATCATCAGAAGCTGGTTTGCTCGCCTATTTCTCTCTTTCCTGCCGGTGGTGATGTAGCGTAGCGGTAGCGGCCTGTAGCGGCCTGTTGTTGTTCCTTCTGTTCACTTCACTGGTCCTTATATTTGTTGTGTTTCAACCAACGGCCATACCCGCCTCCATCCCTCCCTCCCTCCCTACCTCCTCCCTCGCTACCTCCCTCCCCTCCCCTCTCCTCTCTCCCTCCCTTCCTCCCTCCTCTCCCTCTCCTCCTCTCTCCCTCCCTCCCTCCCTTCCTCCCTCTCCCCTCCTCCCTCCCTCCCTCCTCTCCCTCCCTCCCTCTCCCCTCCTCCCTCCCTCCCTCCTCCCTCCCTTCTCCTCCCTCCCTCTTCCTCCTCCCTCCCTCCCCCTCTCTCCCTCCCTCCCTCCCTCCCTCCTTCTCTCCCTCCCTCCTCCCTCCCTCTCCCTCCTTCCCTCCCTCCCCACCTCCCTCCCTCCCTCCCTCCCCTACCCGAGAGCAAATTGATTTTGATAACTGAAACGCGGGTCAATAGCTGATGAACGATGGTGTAATCGATCCTGTTTGACACTTCTTAAGACGTACGCTTCTCACGGCTACCGATCCATGCTGGTTAGTTAGCCGAGAGGAAGAAAAACAAATTGAATATTTCATATCGGGACGTGTAAACGCCCTCGCTCTCGCTCTCTCGTTCACGGTCTCATCATTTTCTGTGTTCTATGTTTTTGCCGTTAGCGCGTCTCCATCAAAAGGCACGGCAGTTTGGCAAACCACCACCCACACCAATCAGTCAGCAGATTGTGAACGTTATATGTACGGTAGAGCGTATGCAATCAGTTTGAGGCACGAGATGATCACATGGGATACGCTGAAACAACAACAACAGCAGCAGCTACAACAGCAAACCCCCACGGAAAATACTGGAGGCAGACCCTGTCTCACAGCGCCCGACTGGCCGTCTGTCTGAGTGGCTGCTTGTCTCTGGACTGGTCTTTCTGCTATTTTCCGCGGGGTCTTGTCTCCCGGTGCCTGTCTGCGTTTCCCCCCTCGTACCTCAGGTCCTGTGGGATTGTGACAAAGTGCTGATTGCACCACTTCCTGCTTGCCTTGCATTCTGGGTCTTTCAGGCCTTAAGAATCCCTTTGCTAGGCTCTCTCTCTCTCTCTCTCTCTCTCTCTCTCTCTCTCTCTCTCTCTCTCTCTCCTCTCTCTCTCTCTCTCTCTCTCTCTCTCTCTCTCTCTCTCTCTCTCTCTTCTCTCTCTCTCCTCTCTCTCTCTCTCTCTGTGTGTGTGTCTTTCTGTCTCTCCTCACTCCTTCTCATTTCCCAGGGTTAAGCTGAGGGTATTTTGCCGGGTTTGTCCCGCTGTGTCGCATGTGCGCTTAAAATGCTGAATTTCACTTTCTCCCAGAATCACCAGGCGTGTGTGTGTGTGTGCATGTGTAGCAAGATTTTCCAGATTGCGTCTTAGTTACAAACGTATCATAGCTTGACAAGCAGTGCGCAAGCGTTCAACAAGAAAAAAAATCGCTTGCTCTCGCTCGCTGTGAATGAAATAGGTACTGTGTCTCCCCTCACCCCCTCCACGCCCCCCCGCCCATGCCCCCGCCTCGCTGTGCGGTTATACTGTTGGTGTATAAAGATAAGTCTGTGATTTATGTCGGCGGGTTTTATACGCAAGGCCCGGGGAACCTCGCCGTGACCCTGCGTGTTGGCGGCGTCCGCGCGGCCGTGTTTACGATGCGTGCCACGACGCCGTATTGATCACACTCTCTCTCCGCCGTGGCGTGACTGGGAGCTGAGCTAACTTCTCCTCCTAAAAGCCTGCGTTCGTATTCCCCGGCTGTTTCATTTTCCTTCTTAATGGCCGCCCGTGCCCCGTGCGCCACGGTAGTTAGAGCGAGTCCATATGCGTGCGTAATCACACAATGTCCTGTTTTGCCGGGAACTGTTCTCCACGCCACCCCCCCCCCTTTCCCCCGCTCCCCCTCCGCTCCATCAGGCATTCTAGATGTGAGGGCGAGATAGGGCCGCTTTGACATGTCAGACTCTCTGCTGCTACTGCTTAGCGTTTGCTCGCTATCTTGGTCCCGTCCGCGAGCCGCTGCGAACACATGCCAGGGAGTGGAATGTCCCGCTGAGCTCTGGAATCAGGTGCAACCAGTTTGAGCTGAGTTGCGTGGCGTTGTTCACCTCCTAGCCCTGGCTCTGTGTTCCTTCTGCCTTGGACAGGGAAACGTGGTGCAGTAGGATCTGAGGGCTGCAGCGAGAGGTCTCTTCTTGTGTCTACAGTGTGGGGAATGTAATCAGGAGTGGCATCGGGGCTCTGTTAACGACGCATCATTAACAATGCATTATTCTGTACAACTGTAGCATGGTCTGCATGCCTTACCGAGTGCTGCACTGCAATGCACTGCACTGTAGTGCACACAGTCCCCTTTTAGTTGTATGTAGAAGTATACTGCACTCACCAGGAGATGTTTTACCTCATTTGCTGTACACAAGAACTGTTGGATAAAAGTAGTGGTAGATATTTTGGTGGTCATGTTTCAAACATCGAGTGAGTGCTCTCTGACGGTCATCCGTACGACATGACGTGTCAGAGGGATGCTACTGGGGTCATGAATCCACACACACACACACACACACACACACACACACACACACACACACACACACACACACACACACACACACACACACACACAGCCATGCATCCGTGTTACCATAGTATTCCTTGGTCAGGTCTATAGCAGGGTTTAAAAGAATGGGCTTTTAGTGCACAGGACCGTGAAGAGAGCGACAGAAACGTGGGTTAAAAATAAGGAGAGGAAAGAGAGGAAATCACATGCAGCATCGGAATCAAACCCGGGTACACAAGCGGGTTGAGCCACAGAGCCGCCCCCAGAATTTGCTGCACGCCACTGAAGTTGCTTTTCTGCCGAGCTCCTCCAGTACCGGGACACAGGAAGGTGTTGAATAAACCGGTTTATTGCAGCCTTGTCATTGTTTTTATAGACAGAGCAGGTGGAAGACATGCCCGAGCTCAATTGTGAGTGTGTGTGGTTATGGCTGGTTTAACTTGTGTCCATGAATTAGCCAATACACCACAGGTATGCAGCCTCACCCAACCCCAGAGTCCAACCAGCCTGTCTCTGGGCCTGGTGAGGCTGCTTAAACCAGCCATCAATCACACACACTCCACACCTGTATAATAGTATGTGTGTGCCTCTATATACAGTATATAATATTGTAGTAACATATATAGAGTCGTTTAGGGCTGTACAATTAATCCAAATATTATCAGATATT
>PIJE02000205.1:313579-473176 GCA_002895965.2 Coryphaenoides rupestris | reverse complement strand
AAAAAAAAAAAGATACAGGGCTGCAGGCATCTCCGTCCAAGCACACGAGTTACTCTGTGCGGATGGAGAGCGCGGTTCCCATAGTGACGCAGGCTCCGGGTTCCCAGCCCCTACAACTCCAACCTGGCCTTCTGACACAGGTAGAGAGACCTGGTATACAGTCTGTGGTAGAAAGAAACCTGGAATAAAGTCTGTGGTAGAGAGACCGGTATACAGTCTGTGGTAGAGAGACCTGGTAAACCATCTGTGGTAGAGAGACCTGGTATACAGTCTGTGGTAGAGAGAGACCTGGTAAACCATCTGTGGTAGAGAGACCTGGTATACAGTCTGTGGTAGAGAGAGACCTGGTAAACCATCTGTGGTAGAGAGGCCTGGTATACAGTCTGTGGTAGAGAGAGACCTGGTAAACCATCTGTGGTAGAGAGACCTGGTATACAGTCTGTGGTAGAGAGAGACCTGGTAAACCATCTGTGGTAGAGAGGCCTGGTATACAGTCTGTGGTAGAGAGAGACCTGGTATACAGTCTGTGGTAGAGAGAGCCTGGTATACAGTCTGTGGTAGAGAGGCCTGGTATACAGTCTGTGGTAGAGAGAGCCTGGTATACAGTCTGTGGTAGAGAGAGACCTGGTATACAGTCTGTGGTAGAGAGACCTGGTATACAGTCTGTGGTAGAGAGAGGCCTGGTATACAGTCTGTGGTAGAGAGGCCTGGTAAACCATCTGTGGTAGAGAGGCCTGGTATACAGTCTGTGGTAGAGAGAGGCCTGGTATACAGTCTGTGGTAGAGAGAGGCCTGGTATACAGTCTGTGGTAGAGAGGCCTGGTATACAGTCTGTGGTAGAGAGAGACCTGGTATACAGTCTGTGGTAGAGAGAGACCTGGTATACAGTCTGTGGTAGAGAGAGAGACCTGGTATACAGTCTGTGGTAGAGAGAGACCTGGTATACAGTCTGTGGTAGAGAGAGAGACCTGGTATACAGTCTGTGGTAGAGAGAGAGACCTGGTATACAGTCTGTGGTAGAGAGAGACCTGGTATACAGTCTGTGGTAGAGAGAGACCTGGTATACAGTCTGTGGTAGAGAGAGACCTGGTATACAGTCTGTGGTAGAGAGAGACCTGGTATACAGTCTGTGGTAGAGAGAGACCTGGTATACAGTCTGTGGTAGAGAGAGAGACCTGGTATACAGTCTGTGGTAGAGAGAGAGACCTGGTATACAGTCTGTGGTAGAGAGAGAGACCTGGTATACAGTCTGTGGTAGAGAGAGAGACCTGGTATACAGTCTGTGGTAGAGAGACCATTTCAACTCTATGCCAGAGACCTTTTATGCATGCGACCCACCATGGGTCACCCGCTCTGAGAGGAGGCAGAGAAGCAAAACACAGCCACTGTTTGTGTTGGCGCTTCTGCCTGTGCAATGCTTTTGGAGATCCATGCATAATATATAAATGTAGGTGGGTGGGGGGGGGGGGGGGGGGATATGGCGGCCATGAAGGACAGCTGGAAATGAGTTAATGTTTGTGACCCTGGCACTGCTGCTGGCAGATGTTCTGCCTTGCTGCATTCAGAGCAAGGTCTCTCTCTCTCTCTTGTGTTATGCTTTCTCTCCCTCCTCTCTCTCTCTCTCTCTCTCCCCCCCTCTCTGCCTCTCTCTCCCTCTCCCTCTCTCCTCTATCTCTCTCCCTCTTTACCCCCTCTCTCGCACCCCCTCTCGCTCTCTCTCTGCCTCTCTCTCTCTATCTGCCTGCCTCTCTCTCTTTTGCAATGCTACCTTCTCACACACTGTCTCTCTCTCATCTACTCTTCTCCATCTTCCTCAGTGAGAGAGAGCTTTTCTTTCTTTCTTTCTTACTTTCGTTTGTCTTTCTTCCTCCTCTTCTCTTTGTCTTGCTCTCTCTGTGCTGTATCGTGTTCTCCTGGAGGCTGCCTCGCTCTGATGCCTCCCCTCGCCTCCGCACCAGAGGCTGTCTAGTAGTTAAGCTGGGGCTAATATACAGGCCACGTGAAGTCACTGAAAAACTACCTTGATCCTCTCTCTCTCTCTCTCTCTCTCTCTATCTCTCTCTCTCTCTCTCTCTCTCTCTCTCCTCTCTCTCTCTCTCTCTCTCTCTGCTCTCTACTCTCTCTCTCTCTCCCCCCCCCCTCTGTGCACCCTGCACCACTCTCTACATTGCTCTCATCATCACCCCCTCCACCGCCCGCCCCTCCATCCTCTCCCGATGGAAATTTCCACGGAGGCTTTAAATATCCCTGAAAAACTGACTAGTTTGAAGTGTTCCCTTATCTTCGGCTAATCATGCAGTAGGCAAGCCAGACAGACAACCAGGCCGGTGTGTGTGTGTGTGTGTGTGTGTGTGTGTGTGTGTGTGTGTGTGTGTGGACTCCTTTGTGTGTGTGTGTGTGTCTGTCTGCGTTTTTCAGAGCTAATCTGTCAGATACCAAGCGGTGATTAGCTCCAAGGCTGATTTCAAGTCAGGCGTTCCAAATGACAGAGGAGCTCAGAGGATGCAGGGAGGTCAGCGTGGCCGGGGGGGTGGGGGGGGTAGCCACCGCCACAACCACAACTCCCTCTCTCTCAACTCCACTGCATCAAGACAGTCCAAGTCGCCAACACCACCAGCACCACCACCAGCACCACCCCCGGCCCCCTGACACGATGGCCTCTGCTGGGTCTTTAGTGCGGTGCTGGAAATGTCTGGGGTCATGCTCGGGATCCTGCCGCTGTTTACCGTAACTCCCGTCTGCACACATGTTCCACCAGGAAAACCCAGTCTGCAGTTAACTTAAGCAGATGGTTTATATAGGCCAGTGAACAGCACACCTAATAAGTGGGTATTGTGTGTGTGTGTGTGTGTGTGTGTGTGTGTGTGTGTGTGTGTGTGTGTGTGTGTGTGTGTGTGTGTGTGTGTGTGTGTGTGTGTGTGTGTGGTGTGTGTGTGTGTGTGCTGTGTGTGTGTGTGTGCGGTTAGCTGTGGTGGGTGTGTTGCTTGGTGGCTAGCTGTTTTCTTCCTAGCTGCAGCAGCCTGTCCAGTGTGGCCTTCAACTCCTTAACCCCCCCCCCGCCCCCTCTCTCCTCCCTCCAACCTGTACCCCTCTATTCCTCCACACCCTCCACACACACAGACATACCACATCTCTCCTGCTCCTCCTCCTCCTCCTCCATGTGCAGGTGCAGCCCCTGGGCTGCTGGTCGTGGGTCTCCTGCGCAGGGCAAGGCTGGGGCAAGGGATGCTGCAGGGCAGGGTTAGCCAGGCAGGCAGGCAGTGCAGGCAGAACAGGCAGGCAGGCAGACAGGCAGGCAGACAGGCGGGCAGACAGGCAGACATGGAAGCCACCACGAGGACCTTTATCTGGAGCAGGAATGCAGAAAATGTGGAAACAATTGGGAGAGTGAGAGGCCGGGGCTTTCAGGGCCCCGAGGTGACAAAGAGGAGGGGGGGTGAGGGAGGGAGGGAGAGAGGAAGGGAGGGAGGGAGACGAGGGCGGGTGGGGGGAGGGAGGGAGGGTGGGTGGGGAGGGAGGGGGAAGACGGGCACCAAATTGGCGCCGGGGGAGGGGTGGGGTGGGTTTCTGTGGATGACGGAAAAGTAAAGGAAAAAAAGGGATGGACCACTCTTCCTAGTGGGTTGCCAGTGTGAGAGCAGCAGGCAGGCGGATTACGCAACGCAGACGCAGCCGGCCAGAGAGAGGGCGCACGAGAGAGAGAGAGAGAGAGAGAGAGAGGAGAGAGAGAGAGGAATGTGGAGTGGTAGGAATGGAGAGCGAGATAGAGGAGGCGCAGCAGGAGGAGGAGGAGGAGGAGATGGATGGATGTATTAGAGCCCCTTAATGGTATTTTGGACAAAAGCGCCCCGGCTGTGGGACTCCCATGTAAAAGGCCTCCCCCCGGCCCCCCTAGTGGTCCCACGAGGGATGTCTGTCATCATCGGGGGGCCCTGCAAAGCCCTTTATTAAGACTTTATTTCCAGTCTTTTTATGATCACATTTGGGTTTATTGTTTGTTTCTGAAATGAACATTCAATATAAAGGGAGTGCGTTTGATGGTGGTTGGTTGCTATGTAGTTTGGGTGCTGGGTTTCTCTTGCCTGCACCATTTCTGTCTATTTGTGTCTCTCTCTCTCTTTCTCTTTCTCTCTCTTTCTCTCTATCCTGCTTTATTTCTCGCCTTCATTCTCTCCGGTGTCGTGGCGGTGCGCTGCAGCACATACTGATGATGCCACCGTCGTAAATAGACGTGCAAATGCTATTAAAGGAACAATTCATTAGCCCTGACATTAACGTGCTAATCAATAGAGCTGCATTAAACAATTAGGGTTGCATTTACACTTTCTCACTCACTCACACACACACACACACACACACACACACTCACGTTCACACACACACACCCTTTTGTCTTATTTCAATAATGGATATATTCGAAAGTGTGTGTCTTATACTATACTTGTACGACCAGCTCTACCTCCTATACTATACTTATACTACTATCTCTACTGCTATACTTATACTATACTGATACTACCAGCTATCTGCTATACTGCCGCATACGGAGCATCAGGAATCTCTGGGACGTTAATTCATGTTCTGTTTTCTCCCTCCCTTTCTCTCTCTCGCTCTCGCTCTCTCTCTCTCTCTATGTCTCTCTACCTCAGCAGGCGTGGCCCAGCGGCGCCCAGCAGATCCTGCTGCCCCCGGCGTGGCAGCAGCTCACCCACACGTCGGTGCAGCACGCCACCGTCATCCCCGAGCCCATGAGCAGCACACAGCCTCTGGCCAGCTGGAGGTGAGCGTCCGCGCCTCCGCACCTTGTGTGAATGAATGAATACATGAATGAATGATAAATGAAAGAACGCACAAATGAATTAATGAATTAATGAATAACTGAACATTAATCTAGATGCAGGTACCGGTAGTATTTTTCATTGAGGCCGTTTTTTCTTGCTCTTTGGGTGCTAGGGTTGGGCGGCGTGTTATAAACCATGGCCTGTGAAGCCCTTTGAGACTCATTGTGATTAACAAATACAATTAATATACATTTTTTAAATATATAGATTTTTTCATACTATTTCTTGTGAAATGAAATACACCATGCAACGCTGCACCAGTACACCATTCAAATAACCATGATAATAAAGCATTGCTATATACACTGTGGTGGTATCAGGAGTGTGTTCAGGAGTGTGTGTTCAGGATGACTGCAGCAGGTATTGATGGACGGCTCAGTGTCACCCGCGTCCCCTGCGCCTCCTCCTCTCCTCTCGCACGCCGCTGCCGACACAGCACTTTATGGAATTAAAGTCCAGCTTTGCACCATTTTTCTAAATTGACTGTCAATCACGGCGTCAGCTTCCCCAAATGTCCGGAGACTCTTCCAACCGGCTTCTTGTGCTCCGTGCCAACAATGTTGTCGTGGCGTCGGGGGACAGGCTGTGTTGTGTCCTCTGTCCCCTGAGTGTATACCTTCCTGCTCGCCAGACCCACCTCCCATTTACTTGACTTCGGGCCAGGAGGGGGGGGGGGGGGGGAGTGGATCTGGGGTGGGGGGGGTACATAGTGGTGACATCACATCGGGTACAGCCTGTCACTGCCATGGTATGAGGATCCAGGGGGTGGAGGATGGGTGAAGTCAGGGCTATGGGTGTATGTGTGTATGCGTGTGTGTGTGTGTGCCCACGTGTGTGTGTGTGTGTGTGTGTGTCCACGTGTGTACGCACGTCTGTGTGCGTGTGTGTGTGTGTGTGTGTGTGTGTGTGTGTCTAATTCTGGGCATGCGTGTGCACGTGCGTTTCTCCACGTGCACATGCATGCATGCACAGAATTATTAAATTAGGAGCTGTCTATTTGTGGCTAGACAACCCTCCCTTTCTCCCCTCCGCGCCTTACACTCTCTCAGACCCCCCCCCCCCCACCCGCCCTTCCCTCCCTCCCTCCCTTCCTCCCTCCCTTCCTGTTCAATGGCAGCTCCATTGTCCTCGGGAGAGACGTTTTGGGGAGAGTGTCGCACTTCCCCTGCAGAGCTATCACTCCACAGCTGCCGGTGTCAGCCTCTCTACCCTGTCGCTTGGCTCGCTCTCCTATTCTCCCTCTATCTCCCTCTATCTTCTGTAGCCCTCTCTCTCTCTCTCTCTCTCTCTCTCCGCGGGGGTCACGCCAGGGAGTTGCTGCCACCCGCTGGCCGAACGCTGAATGAGCGGTCTCTGTCGTGTTGAGGCGCTTTTGTGTTTATCGTCCTGCTTTTGTGTCGCTCTAAAGTGACTACTTTACACAGAGATGTGTTCACGCACAGAGATTTAATCAGGCTCAAACGTAATCAAACTTTCTAATCTTCTCTGACGGTCGCTTATTCATTATTATTATTTGTTTTTAACGTTTCCAGGAATTCCCACACTCACGGTAGCCACTACAACCCCATCCTGCAGCAGCCTGCCCTATTGGCCGGCCACGTCACCCTGCCATCCAATCAGCCGCTCAACGTGGGCGTGGCTCACGTCATGAGGCAGCCATCGACCAATAACAGCTTGTCCAAAAAGTCCAAGCAGCACCAGATGTCTACCAGGTACAGAACACATCAGTTTAAACACCTCATTCATCCACTATAGTTTTATTTTTTTCTACTCAAAATAATGGCTGCTGGTGAGTATTTCAAAGTCAAGTCAGTGTTTTATTTGTCACATGTAGATCACAACACAGGGCCATTCTGTACAGTGAAACTGTGTGACATGGCAGGCGACAGTATGTAGGAAGTATAGTCAAAAGTAGGCAAAAAAATAACAAGAAGAGAAAAAAATTATATATGAGAGTAGCACAATATACGTTTGACTAAAATGTGAGAAGTCTGCTGCAATCGGCCAAAGAGTTTGGAGTTTTGACAACATCCCTGGCACTTGCGACCCTGTGGAATACAGTGTGTTTTTTGTAAAACCTTTATGACTGGCTGCTCAGATGACAACTCGTAGTTCTGCTGCTAAAACCAGGTTTTACCAGGTTATCACCCTTGAACTCACCACGCCTGTTTCCCGGCCGTCCCTCAGGAATGTGTCGGGCTACGAGGTGTCCTCCTCCTCCTCGTCCTCCCAGCCCGTGTTGTCCCCGCAGCGCTCCAAGCGGGTCAAGGAGAACACGCCCCCACGCTGCGCCGTGCTCCAGAACAACGTCTCCTTCAACTGCCCCGCCGCCTCCGCCATCACCACCGCCCCCGCCCACCAGTCCTGCAACGGCAGCGGAGGAGGAGGCTGGGGGTCTGGTGGGGGAGGTGGTGGTGGTGGCCAAGCAGAACAGGCTTCTAGCACCACCTGTGATCATCACCACCACCACCACCAGCAGCAGCACCCACACCACCACCACCACCACCACAACCAGCAGCAGCAACAGCACCACCATGTCCCACGACAGACCATCATCATCCCCGACACGCCCAGCCCGGCCGTCAGCATCATCACCATCAGCAGCGACACAGACGACGAAGATGACCACAAGCAGAGAAACAGCAAGTGAGTCCTCGTGTTGTTCTTGGAAAAGCAAGATGCCACCACTGGCTGTGTGTCCATGCACTAATCGCCATGTCTTTTAGTTTTGTTTACGTCTTGTTCACCGTTGTGTATACACTGTGTATATACAGTATATGCCTGTGTGTTGTCCAGTAGAATGTTTTAATGTCTTATATTTGTACTGGGGGTAGAGCTGGGCAATGTATGGATATCGTCATATGGGACTAGATTTTGGATATTATAATATTGAGAGATGGCATAAGATAAGATAAGATGAACTTTATTAATCCCGAAGGAAATTCTTGTGCCAGGTTGCATAGCAATACAGTACAATACAACAATAGAGAAATCGACAGAGGTCTTCAACAGAGGTGAAATCGATGGTTTTAAAGGCTCTGTTACATTTGTAATGGACTGTTCTAGCTATTCTCATTATGTCCACATTACTGATTATTTATAAAAAAAATATCATTTTATGAGATTGGAGTATATAAAAATAGGCTTTACATTGTGACTTATTTTATATAGACGGCTTATTTATTGAATTACCAGAGAACATGCTGTATCGACATATGTATTGTTATCGAGATATTAAATCAACTATATTGGAATGGATCTGGTCATGTTGCCCAGCCCTAACTGGGAGTGGGTTTGAATCTTGTTGTTCGACCCGTTCCTTGCTCAAGGTGTGTAGTCGGTTCCTGGTTGAGATTGATCTCCTAACTAGTCCTCCCCCCCCTCTCTCTCTTTCTCTTTCTCTCTCTGTCCCTCTCTCTCTCTCCCAGCCTCCCGTCGAAGTACAGGAAGAACGTGATCAGCTGCGTGACGGTGCACGACTCGCCCGACTCGGACTGCTCCAGCAACAACAGCCCCTGCGCCATGGAGACGCGTGTGGCCAGCAACAACAACAACAACAACCACCATGGCTACGACAGCAAGAGCGCCGTGCTGGACAACTACGGCAACATGAACTCCCGAACCATCATCATCCCCCCGCTGCTGAAGACGCAGGGCGGCGATGCGCTGGCCGAGTGTGATCGCCTTATGCCCGGTAAAAAGGGAGGGAGGGAGGCAGGGAGCAAGGGAGGGATGGAGGGAGGCAGGGAGGGAGGGAGGCAGGGAGCAAGGGAGGGAGGAAGTTAGGGAGGGAAGGAGGGAGGGTTGGAGGCAGGAAGGGGAGGGTGGGAGGGAGGCAGGGAGGAAGGGAGGGAGTGAGTGAGGGAGGAATAGAGGGACGGAGGGAGGCAGGGAGGGAGGAAGTTAGGGAGAGAGCAAGGGAGGGAGGGAAGGAGGGAGGGAGGCAGGGAGAGCGGGAGGGAGAGAGAGAAGGAGGGAATGAGGGTGTGAGGGAGGGAGAGATGGCCGCCGGGGGGACAGTTTTGGTTTGAGCATGATAAGTCTTCATTTTGAATATGTACTTCTGCACTTCATTCATGTGATTCAAGATCACAACTTAGAGCTTTTGTGATGTTCCAGAATTGTCTGGATGCCATGGAAATGACTAAATGTAGCCTTGTGGAAAGCAAGTGTGTGAGACGTTGAGGACAAGGACATTCCATTTCCTATCTCATGCTTGACATACCACGGTTCCCTCCAGCTTTCATGTTGTTGTCCATTGTGCTCTGTCCATTACAGACTACGAAGGGTCGGTGAGTAACCTTGTGTCCACTTCCCTTGCAGACGCCATGAATCATCAGAACTCCGCCTACAAGTTCAAGTCCACCAACGGCGTGGTGTCCGGAAACAACCACCTGCCGGGGGGCATGGTCGGGGTGGGATCCTACCGACATCAACGCTCGGGGCCACACCCCTTCCAGCAGCAGCAGCCTCTCAACCTCAGCCAGGTACGGGGGAAACCAAACATCTGTAGACACATGCTGGGGGGCTGGAGGGTAGATCGATGGAGCGGTGAGGTAGACTGTCTCTGGAATAGTATCAGATTCTTTTTCGGCCGGCCGAGACCAGAGAAGTCTGTTGCAGGCGAACGTGTTTAGCACTCAATGTGGTTTTGGTTTAGTCACTGAATCTTTCATTAGTTATGACCGGCGGGGTCTCCATGGCGACGGAGGTATCCTTTCAAAATAAAGCAGGATTTTGCAAAATCTTGTCGGTAGAAGTGGCAAAAAGAAGTTTGTCATACGTTTGTTTGTTTCCTCCGCCATCATTTTACTCTGTGGAGTAACTTTTACTCTGTGGAGTGTGTGTGGTTGGTTTAAGCAGCCTCACCACAGGTGAGTGGTACCCTGGCTACTTCACGCGTCCTCACTGGCTTTCCAGGGCTCCTCCAATATAAGGACTGTTATGAGCCCATGTGTAACCAATGGACAAAGTAATATAAGGAGTCTAGACTTCGGTTGCGGCAGAAATGTATGGATTTATTGAACATAACCAAACGAAATGTGGCGTTTTACAACAAATGATTATAAAAACCAAGGAGCCCTGAGTCGATCTGACCAACGTAACAATGTTGACAAAATAATAAGAGCTTAACAACAGCCAGAAGGTAATGGTTAGCCACATTTCAAACGACGCTGAGAGTGCGTGTAGTGTGTCTGCCCAAGGGAAGCGAGAGAGAGCCATCTTTGAAAGTTGGCGGCTTAAATAGGGTAGGCTCCACCCACAAACCCCCAGCTCCTCCTACAGGGCACAGACAGGAAAGGACAAAACAACGCAAGGCAGCATACATAGATATCCGTATCGTAACAAGGACACAGATGGATGTTGAATCATCTGGTTTATTGCAGAGTTTGTAGAATGGTTGTTGACAGAGCAGGTGGAACAATGCTAGCATGCCTGTGCTCTCCTGTGGTGATGGTGTGGTGATGGCTGGTTGATTGATTATCTCAATGCACCAGCAGTGTGCAGCCTCACCCAGCCCCAGACTAACCAGCCACAGTCGGGCTCGGTGAGGCTGCTTAAACCAGCCACCAACCACACACACACTCCACACAGGCCCTGAACGAGTTTCTTTCCAACACAAAGTATGCAGACTCTTCACTCTGCTTTATTTCAGGCCCAACAGCACATGATCGCTGAGCGCGGCGCGGGTCACCGGCGGCAGCAGGCCTACATCGCCCCCACCATGGTCGCGCAGGCGCCCTACTCCTTCCACCACAACAGCCCCTCCTCGCACACGGGCAACCTCCACCCCCACCCCCACGCCCACCCCCACCTGACGGCCGCCCACCTGCCGGGCCAGCCGCAGCTGTACGCGTACGCGGCGGGCCCGCCGGCGGGCACGCTGGGTTCGGGCGGCGCCACCGCCGTGGCCCACCTGGTGGCATCGCAGGGCCCGGCGCACCACGGCCCGCAGCACACCGGCTACCCGCCCGCCGCCGCAGCCGCCGCCGCCGCCGCCATCGTGCACCAGGTGCCCGTGAGCATGGGGCACGGCGCGGTGCTGCCCTCGCCCACGCTGCAGCACCACCACCACCACCACGCCTCCGCCGGGCAGTACCAGGTGCAGCCCTTCGCGCACCACCACCACCACCACCACCACCACCCGGCCTACATCAGCGCCTCGCCGGCCGCCACCGCCACCATGTACACTGGATACCCGCTGAGCCCCGCCAAGGTCAACCAGTACCCTTACCTCTAAGGGGGGGGACCCCGAAACCCCCCACGGACCCACGCAGCATCACACTGGAGAGCGAGACCCGGCACTGCCGCTGCTGCCGCTGACTACCCACCCCCTCCCCCACCCGCACCTCCCTCCGAGTCCACTCCCACCGTGCTGCCATCCCTGAAACAACACCCCACCCCCCAAAACTGTAGAGGCAAACTGAGGAGGAGGAAAGTGGAGAGTCCTCTGGGATTCTGACAAGTCACAAAAACTGAAAGAGAGAGAGAGAGGGGGAGAAACAGAATGAGAAGGGAGAAATTGCGTAGGATTTTCGAGGGGTACATTTTATTTTGTTGTATTTTATTTCCTCCTGTTTCTAATCCTTGTTTGCAAAAGGGCCAGTTTGTGGTTTGTTGTTTTTCTTTTGATCCTTGAAAGATTCTGTGATTACTTCCACAGTGAAGTCTCTGAAACAGGCCTGCTTTGGACGGAGGAGGTTTCCTTCCTCGAAAAAACACTTTGCTTTGGTTTTACCCCCCCCCTCTATATTTGGGACATGACTGTTGGGATAACTCTCTGGGCCGATCGGATTCCCCAAGTACAGAGAGAGTGAAAGACAAAGAAACGAAGAAAAAACTAAAACCTGCTGCTCTTTTAAGAAAAAAAAAATATATTGATGGCCTTTAATTGTCTTAACTATTTCCAAATCATTCACAGTGTGTCTGGGACGAGGGCCCCTCCCCCGGCGCACACCATCTTCTCAACTAACTCGAGGAGGACTCTGGAAATATAACCACCAGAAGACAAAACAAACTTTCTAGTGTATTTATAGATATTTTTTGTTCCCTTACCTTTTCTTGTATGTTTCACCTTTTACGATCCGATATTTAGCTAGCTAGGTGTCTTAGCTGGGCCCCTGTTCTTAGAATGTAGCAGTCTGCACCCAATCGTTTTTATGAAGAAACCTTTGGTTTTAATTTCCCCTCCCTGATACCAATAGACTTTATTTGTCTCTCCTCCAGTTTCTCTTTTTCTTTTTCGATGTGATTGCACAAAAGTGGTAATATAATAACATAGGCATGTACAACGTGATTGTCTGTCTGTGTGGGTGTGTGTGTGTGTGTGTGTGTGTGTGTGTGTGTGTGTGCGTGTGCGCTACTGTCAGCCATGTTGAGTAGATGGAAAAGCCCTGCATCGTATACATCGTTAGCTATCCTTCACTATAGTAGTGCCTTACAGATATAATGACACAGTTTACCCGAGCCTAGCTGCGCTTCGAGTGAGAAGTGCTTCCCCCCCACCCCCCCCACCCACCCCAGTCTCGGCAGTTGTAGCTCTCTTCCAGGTGTAGGCTCCGCCTGTTTTGCTTTTTTTAGCGTCGAGTGTTGTGTTTCCCATTGACGGCATATTATATAAAGGTGATGATGTTGACGCTTAATAGCCGGCAACATTATTAAAAACCCAGCTAATTTTATGACGTGTGCATGAGATAACCTTGCTTGGGGTGGGGGGGGAGTGGGGGGGGTACTTAACCAAAGCCGTTACGTAAACTATGGTCACGTTAATTTTTTTTTTTTTTTTTTCCTTTTTGGGATGTAAATGTAAATAATGACACATGTACAGTGTAACTGTGACCTCGACCACCGTGGCACCCGCAGTGTGGCTTTTCCTTTCACTGAGAGATCACTGTGTGTGTTTTGTACCGCAGGAGAGGGACGCTCATAAGCAGCAGTGTCCTATATGTGGGCAACTGGAACGCTAGCGATTGATACCATGGCGGCGACCCCACGAGGCCAGAGAGAGAGAGAGAGAGAGAGAGGGAGAGGGCTTGGTTGATGGAGAGAGCGAGCGAGAGAGAGAGAGAGGGAGGGAGGGAGAGAGACGGGTTGCTCTAGAGTCAGAGAGAGCGATGGAGAAAGAGACAGACAGACAGAGAGAGAGAGAGAGAGAGACTGAGACAGATAGTGTGCAGGCACAAGCTCGGGCGAAAGGAAGGGAGCAGAGGGGTTGGTTGGAGGAGGAGGAGGAGGAGGAGGAGGAGGAGGAGGAGGAGGGAATCCCTTATCTTAAATGGACGGAAAAGAGGAGAGCATGTTGGCACTGAGCAGGTTGATAGTAACAATGAACCCTGTGGTGATCAGTCATAGGGCTGCATGAACACACACACACACACACACATACACACATTCACACACACACTATACCTATAACTCTGGACAGGAGTGTTTTTTTTGTTATCGTTGTTGTTACTGCTGTTGTCGTCGTTGTTTTTCTGGCAAAGATACACGCAAGTTATTTGTCTCGTTGTGCTCTGAGGCGTCGTGACGAGGTGAGGTGTGTTGTGGCGTCATAAGTGTGAGGGTGACACGTTGAACACACACACACACACACCTGAAAGGGCCTCTCTTTGGACCTGGGCTCAGTCTGTTGCCGCGGTTACGGACTTCCACGTAGAACCGTAACCAACGGGGGGGGGGGCGGGGGGGTTGCCGCTGGTATGTGATCACTGCTTTGCTTAACGGATGTACTTTCTCGAAGCCACTGATAGGATTCCTATTCATAATCAAACTCCTCTTATTTTGTCCTCGTGAAATGAATGGGCACATCACAGCTGCTAGTGTTATATTAAGACACTAGCACTTCCCCTTTTCTTTCCCTTCATAGTTGTGGCATTTGAAGTGATTTTAGTTTATTTTCGTCATGTTTTTCGTTCTCATGTTACAATGAACTTTTGACATGGCTGTAGGTATGTTGTGTTAATTATTAGAGATTGTTGCAATAACTGTTGTGGCTGTGTGTGTATGTAAGTTTATATATTTTTCTTGTTTTTAATCATTATTATTCTAATTCTAATTATGTCTGGCTCATTTCAGTCTTGACGTGTAACCTCGGGGTGGATGTACAGTAATATTTCAGTCTCGCTCCCGGCCGGGCGCACCAGTATCAAAGCACTGCTGACCATGCTAACTGTTGAGCTGAAGATAGTCCAAAGGGGTGCCCTGGTGATTAGCTTCATGTGTGCCCACTGCCCAAGCTCCACATCCATGTCTAAGTGGGTGGTTCTCAACTGGTCTAGGACCCCTCAGGACCCTCAGGATGTGTCATTCAAGTCACGACCCAAAAATAACAAAAAATGTATTCACCAATATTGCAGTAATCAACAATGCCTTCATGTGCTGTTCAAAACATGGAGCGAACAAAGAGCTGCAATTATTGGGGCTCAGCTCAATTAAATAGTTCCATTGGCCATTGAAAGATTAATTAACATCGAAACATTACTAAATTCATGGGCTTCTGCTCAAAATGCCCTTTGGTGTGGCGCCACCCACCAGTTGAGAACCACTGCTCCCAGTGACTACTAGTGGAGGTTCTCCTGTCCTTGGTACTGATAGCCCCGTCCCTGGCGGTCCAGGGGGGGGGGGGGGGGGGGGGGGTCTTGTCAGTCCAAGATGTGTTTGTATTATTGTTCTATATGATTATTCTTTTATCTGCTTAGTTTCCCCTCAGACCATCAGGGCCTGAGCACACGTGTACGCGTGTGCTCAGAGATTTTAGTTTTTTGGTTTTCGTTGAATTCTTTGGTTCCTCGTTTCTGAGGAAGACTGCTGAAACATTCCACTGTTTGGTGAAACGCGGCGTTGTCCTCCATACTTTACTCTGCTGCCGTGTGACCATGGGGGGTGGGGCAGCCCTTGGTCCTGCCTCAGACTCTTCCCACCAAAGACTCCAACACACACACACACACACACACACATGCAACGATGTACATCTCTGCACCGTACAAGCAATCCTCCACAGCGTCTCCACGGACTAGTCTGGCAATAATTCTGTTTTTTTTCATTTAACTCTTTTAATAAGACTTTTTTTTGTGCTTTAAGGGATGCTTTTTGTTTCAGCCCCGGTGAATGTGTATGCAGAAGGGTGTGTGTGTGTGTGTGTGTGTGTGTGTGTGTGTGTGTGTTTGCAAAGGGAGTATTTACCATGCAAAACGCACACTGCATTCATTGAGTTAGTTTCTGTACATACAAGCAACAAGTGCTGCAGCCAAGCGTTCTTTATGAATTGTGTTTCTCCTGCTATGTGTTCCTGCATTGACTCACAAATATAGCTAGATATTAGTTTATCTCTTCCCTTAATATCTTAACTTCTCCTCAAAATGTTTTTTATGTATTTTGGTTTTAGTCTTTGATGTTGTAGCTTTATCAATATTTCAACGAAATGTAATTTGTATTTAAAAAAAAAAGAGGATGTTTGGGGTTGGTGTGCCATGAAATGGAATGAGCTGTAAATTCAATTTAATCAAAAATATACCAATTATACCTTTAAAATCATGGTCACGTGCACAAAATGAATGTAATGTGTGACCTGTGACATTGTACATGCTTTAGAGCTCTCTCTCAGCAGCCGACTTTCATTTAAAGTCTGAATTTATGTAACCGTCAACTGTCACCAATGCATGATGCAGTAATTATACAGTAGTTATATTGCATAATTATTAAGCAGCGTAATTCACTCTGGAGAGAGTATCTTTTTTTTTCTTTTTTCACATCAAACAAGAAACAGACCATTTGGAAAAAAATGCAGCAATGGAGATCTGTGCAGTGTCTCTGTCGTGCTGCTATTCCCCTGTTTCACACGAAACAATGATTTGTATTTTGTGAAGAAAAAAGACGAATTGCGTACCAAAATGTACCACGGGGTGTGAATGTTGTTGAGGAGCATTTTTGGCCATTTTAACACATGAGTTCTGCCATCCAAAACAACCAAGAATACTTTCGAACTTCTGAGGTGTGATTTCAATGAGCAAAAAGCTATGCGAGGCTCAGTCTCCCAGCCTTTTTTCACATCTCCTAATTTTATTTTATCCACTTTTGGTTCACACAAAAGGTGTCAAACTTCAAACTCTGTCCTCGTCGGTGTTCATGAGCAGGCCTTAACGCTGCTCCTTGAAATATCACTGAGAAACATTCCTCAAGGCATACCACACTCTATGCTAGCTCCATTAGTATTCTCCTGCCAACCCCCCCCCCCTTCTGAAGTAGTGACTTGAAGTGCTGGAAGAAGTGAATAGAGCCGAATCACTTAGCACACAGAACACACACACACACACACACACACACACACTGTGTCACACATAGAACTGTCACCTTGCAATCGTCCAATAAAAAGCGGAGCCACAGCCAAATGTAATAAGGAGATAATGAAAGGTGTTGACGTGGCACTGATGGACTCTTTCCTCGCTTTATTCTCTTCAATAATAGCATATAATCTGAAGACAAAGACATTCTAGGACAAAAAAAAGCCCCATTTTGAAAGGAACATGTTTCCTACATCTTGTGTCTCTGTGTGGAGATCTGCTCCTTGGCTGGCTGTTTCTTACGGGGGATTCAGGGTCCGGTGGTCAAGGTTTGATGCCATCACTGTGAAACGGTGTTACACTTTCTTGTTCTTGCTGGAAGTGATCCCAATTGCTTTGTGGTTACGGCCATTTTAACTGCGTCATGCCATGTTACTAGCTTTTTAAGGGTTTTCTTTTCTTCTTTTCCTCCAAATGTCTTTTGCTGTTGAGTCCCTGTAGTCCAAACCTTTGCTACTTTAGGCCGACAGCTACAAACAACACCATTCCGAGACAAACACGTTTGTAATATTTAAAGGTAGAATCTGGAGTCAGCACCCAAGACTACGTTCAAATTTAGATATGACATTTTTATAATGTGAAACATATTTTTTTATGAAGATAAAGCCTGGTGTGTAAAGCTTCAATTGTAACACATTGTCATTTAGCCACTGCGGTCTTGACCTGCATACAGGACTCGTACAGTACGATTACGCCATTTCCATTTTTATGTCAAAAACGACAATGAACTACTGTGTTGGTCGTGTGCTTGTACTTAACAAACATGGTCACATTTATTTATTACGATGCGTCACGTAAACAATAGTTGTCATTGTTTTAAGACCTAAGCGTGCATCAAACCCTGACCCCCCCCCCACGTCGTGTCCATTGAGTGATGCGACGTGTCTTTGTTGCTGAAGCCAACGCGCGCTGTACTTCCTGGTAGACCTCTGGGTTCTGTTCACTGTCCTCCTCTATTTTGGTTTATCGGGGTGTGTGATGTCTTATTATTTCAATCTGTTGCCGTAGCGATCTATGTATACCCTATTCCTTAGCCTAATATTATTAACTATGTTATGAGAATGGATATTTTACTGGCTTTATAGAATGTTTAAATAATTATTATAATAATGACAATAAGAAGAGTGATTAAGTGGAAAAAAAACTCCTAACAATATTGAGTACATTGCTTCTAAGCGCTTGTGTTTCCATTATGATGTTGTGTGCTTCTCTTAATCATTTTCGTTGTAGAAAAATGGAGTGAATTTATATTAGGCTTCAAAAATCTAACGATAGCTTTGTGAATCTACGGGAGGATTTTAACGGACAAACAACCTTCGTCAAATAGAAGAATATAGTTATTTTAACTGTCCTCTTTACTAACTGTAGGATGAGAGGGGCTCGCGTCGTGGTGAACTATGTGATAGCTTGTTATTCACTGTTACTTTTGATCATTTTTTCGGTCTCCGAGGTGAATCGAGTTATTAATGAGAATTTGTATGATCACATATGCATATTGTATATGTGTAGAAATGTAATCACACTTTGTCTTGGATTTACATTAAACTGTTAAGTCACGGCACCTTCTCTGGTCTTACTTCTATTTTATATTTTTGTGTGTGTGTGTGTGTGTGTGTGTGTGTGTGTGTGTGTGTGTGTGTGTGTGTGTGATAATATGATATACAAACAGTGAGTTTCCATCTTAAAATACATATAAACTATTGTTCACCATACAGTATCTTACTATCATCAAGGCCAATCTCGTGAAGCATTGACTATGTCGGACCACTGGGTGGCGGTGTGTCCCAATAGTCCGATGCAACCATTGACATTTGCCTATAAAATACATTTGCTGAAATAGCAAAACATTATCATCATTTGCATCATTTTAACACACCTTGCTACCCATTCATCGGAATTATATATCGACTGTTATTGAAGAAAATGGAATAAGATAGAACTTTATTAATCCCGAAGGACATTCTTGTGACACAGTACAATAAAACAATAAAGAAATCAACAGAATCATACAAATAAACGAACAGATTTACCACACACATTTTGAAAGTGAAAAAAAGTGACAGACATGAAAAGTGTCACTGATACATAAATCCCAACGTTCCACAGACATCCCAACGTTCCACGTACATCCCAACGTTCCACATAAATCTCAACGTTCCACATACATCCCAACGTTCCACATACATCCCAACGTTCCACAGACATCCCAACGTTCCACAGACATCCCAACGTTCCACAGACATCCCAACGTTCCACAGACATCCCAACGTTCCACAGACATCCCAACGTTCCACATACACCCCAACGTTCCACATACATCCCAACGTTCCACGTCAAACTGTTCACTTTGTGTTCGCAAGGAGGACACGAGGACAGACAGACACCGCGCGCCAGACAACGTTGCCGTGGGCAACCTTAGAGCCACGCGACCTTTGGAGTGACAGGCGCGACAGCCAATGGCAGGCGGGCTGGGAGAAACGAGGCGCTCGTCAAGTCCGCGAGGGGGGGGGGAGGAGCTATCCCAATCCTCTGGACGAGCGGCGACAGAGAAAGAGATAACGGCAGCAGGCGGTGTCAGACGGAGCAGGGGCTCATCATCATACATGTCATCAATAAATAAAACTGCACAATATTTATAGGATTTAAGTTGCGGATTCCCAGGCTTCAGATAAAGTTGTGTGACGTCATCTTCATTCACACTGGACGGGTGTCCGAGACAAAAGGGATTGAGCGCGGCTCCGCTGCTCCGCTTCTGGGTGAGTCTCAGTGTTTTACTGTGCGGCAGCGGGACTGTGTGCTTCACCCCCGACTGGACACTCGTCCTCTGAGACCAGTACGTTGACGTTGGTTGTGTTGCACATGAGTCCCGTTGCGACCCGGAGAGCCGCGCTGCGTGGTGTGGCTGAGCCTGGAAGTAACGGTGCTGGAGGACCAGAGCCGCTGTACTGTACCACGATGATGAGCAGTAGTAGTAGTAGTAATAATAATAATAATAACTTCATCTGTTTATGTGTGTCCTAGTAGTACGTGATGCGTGGTGTCACGAGGCGCATTGTGTTTGAATATAGAAAAATAAAATAATTAAAATAATAATAAGGACAATGAATGAGCCAAGTTATTTTCTGGGGGGAAGTTGCTCCTCCATGCACACCCATGCAGACTCTGCATGTCTGACTGCTAGCTCGATTCTTTCTTATTACAAGGCCTGGCGGTATTTTGTAGGATGGGGATATTAAGTGTCCACATATAATACTACTACTACAACTACTACTACTACTACTACTACTAATAATAATAATAATAATAATAATTGTATAGACCTACAGCCGATGTGTGTATGTACCACGGTGTGTGTGTGACGGTGTGGAGGGCATATTTTGATCGATCAATATCATTTTGAATTTGACACACATTGCACACATCCAGTAGGCCATCTCTGTGACAAATTGGAAGTTAGTAGAATAATAGTGTAGTCACAGCTTCCTTTAAAATATCCACACATCCTTTATCCCAGAACAAATGGGTCACGCTGGACCATTTGGGTTTGTGAGTTTGTGTGCCCCTCAAATTCACCCCCATTGTTTGATTCTGTTCCTCTTGTGTTTCAGACCGGGAGTCATCAACTGAGCCAGCCCAACCCACCAAGCCCAACCTGTGCATAGACGTACATTGGGAATGAACAGCCCGTGTTTCATTCGCGTGGCTACAATGCCGTGACCATTCACTAGCATGGGCAGCTTCAAGGGTTCCCGGTGTGCTTGTGTCCTGCGGGCCATGTTGCTGGGACTCACGGCGTTGGTTACGATCATCCAAGCCAGCGCACACCTCGCAGGTAAGAGACACCTTTGTTGCTCACTCACAAAAATGCACACACACACACACACACACACACACAATATGTATTCCTAACCATACACTGTTAAATCTAAATGTTGGCATGTGTGTGTGCTGAAGGATGCCGAGGGGTAAGATGTGGTGGTGTTCTAGGTCGACTCAATGTTGTACAGTAAGGGACTACAGACAGGGTAATACAGTTTGGTTTTTCAGCTCATGCAGTGGCTCTTCAACGTGTTGACATGTTAAAAGGCGTACCACACGTTACATGTGTTCACCGATAGGTCGTTATCCTGTAACATACGTGAGTGAGCCAATCAGGTGAATTACATCGAAGGCATTGACTAGCCTAATTCTACTCGGACATGCAAACTCACCCTTGGCAGCTTTTGAATTATTTGTTATCCAAGTGTTTGACTTCAGCAGTCATTTGTCATGCATTTAATCATTTAGTAGACGCTTATCCAAAGCGACGACCTGTCTTAACCCTTACCTGCTGTAGGGGTCAGGGCCGGGGGTCGAACCCACCGAACACGTGACTAGACTAGCATGCACCCACATTCAAAAAACAACTAGCTTTTGTTTTCAGGTGAGTTCCCTTTTTTTGTGTGACCAAAACCAAAACAGTGGTGCCAAATATGGCATGCATCACAATGGATTATAGGTCTTATTTCAGAATACATATTTTTTTAACCAAAAAAAACCCAACACTATTAGGCATTTTTATCATAAAGCATCAATGGAGTACAAGATGACCTCTTAAATTTACAACATATATTAAGGTAACAGAGGATAATAACAGTAACTCACAACGTTGTATGTACGCACACTAATGCATGTCGATGTGGCTCTTTAAAGGCTGTATTCAGCGATCAGGTCACACTGAGTTGAGGGAATTGCTGTGTAGAGCCTTGATCTTATCTTGTAGCCAGATTGTTTACGCACAGTTCACTTCATAGATAACATGACATGCTGCTGAAGACATCGTCACCCACCTTCACATACACACACACACACACACAATTGCTCCATTAACCCTTTGAAATAACCGGTGGCATGCCCACGCACTCCCAGTTCACTTCAGTTTTCTCCGGCGTAATGGTTTGACTAGAACCCAGGTGCTCCTGAAATCACACAGCAACACCCAGACAACACAATCCTCTGATACCCCGGATGTCTCTAGACACAATATAGCCAAGCTATTGGCCATGTCCTTGTAGCAGCAGCAGCAGCAGCGTGTGAAACGCCGAAACCCAGAGGCCAGGGCCCCCCTGGGAGCGCCGGCCCCCCACACAGAGAGAGCGAGAGAGGTCATCTGAGGTGGGCTGAGGTGGGTGGGTGGTTTGGAGGGGGGGTGTCTGGAGATGTTCTTCCAGATGTGTGTCTGTCTGCTGCCGCCTGCGACGGCTCGCACCAGCAGGCTACTTCTATCTGGCTGTCTTACAGATAAAGGAGGCCGTAGCTCACTGCGATAAGATAAGCCCACGGCTGAAAATACACCAGTGGGAACGTTGTTCCTTTAAAAGCCAGGGCTGTCTCAGAGTAGCCTTTTGTTCCACTTTTGCCGTGGTGGATAGCAGCTGTTTATTTTACTTTCCCGTGCACTGATTCTTCTGTGGCCAAGGCGTGGATATTTGGGGGGTGTTGCAGGGAAATACGTCAGTGTTGGTATTCATTCAGTGTTTTTATTGGTTCTCGTTGCCACAATATGATCCGCGGGGCGTTTTAACTAGAGATGGGCATCCCCTGGAGCGCCAAGCATGGGTGTGTTTGGATGGGCATCACACAGAATATCGAGCTGGTCCAAATTATCTTCTGTCTCCTCTGGTGCTCTAGATTTCACCCAAGCACAGCTAAGCCTCGATTTATATGAAATCAAATAAAAAATGAAGAGAGGCGGGGGTCAAATGCTTTTGACCCCAAACTGCTCATTTCTGTGTTTTATTGAGCAATGCCGAAACATGGTTTTAGTGAAACAGGTTTTAGTGAGCACGTTTCGAAAACAGCTGTGAGCTAATTAGCGGTGATGATAAGAGAACACTTAGACTGTTGAAGGCAGTCGCTTTTACACGCCACAACAGTTCATTCCAAACCAATCGATCAAACTATTGATCGTATGTTGTGTTGTCATTGTTGCTTCCAGACTTCATTCAGGTTACGGTTACAGGAGACTCTATGCTTCATATGAATTGAATTTGTCCAAGTTGTTGAAAAAAAACCCAATCCTTTAACAAAAACTGAAATCCTATGAAAAACTGAAATCCTATGTTTTCCTGACATTTATTATGTGATGGTAAATGTTGTTCGCCTGTGAGAGGAGCTGTTTATAGTTTCAAGGTCAAACACAGCATGTGGATCCAGGACAAATAACTCCTCCAGTCTCACATGTATCTCCCTATCCCTTCCTTCTCCTTATATTCCACTCCCATTTGGTCGGATCCTAACCGTGGTTCGAATCTATTCTGGGAAATACTCCAAATCCATCTGCCTTAAGAGCCGTTTTATACCAAAAGCATGCATTTAAACCACGCAAAAAAAACTGAAAATGTGTATTTTATTGTTTGATATCTATTTATGAATGTATTTATTTGTTTAGAAAAACAACAATGTGACTCCCAGGTCCTTCCACCACGTTTCAGACTGTGCAGCTTGGCCATTTGATGGCCAGCAGAGTCCTGGCTAATTACCAGTGGAGTCGGTTGCCATGTGAAATGTGATCTTTGTGGGATGACAATATGGCCATTCATTATTCATTAGAGCAGGGAGCTAGTTGCAGATCAATGGGCAGAAACCACCGAAAGCCAGATCCTGTGGTCCGATTGAGAGCGATGTGGGCCGGGCTCCTGGTTAAGGACAGGTCAAGGAGAGTAAGAGAGTACGAGGTTAGAGGTATATTAGATTTATAAACCAACGGCCTCTTTTTAGACCAAAGCTCATGGTTATTTTACATTGTAGTTATCATGTACCATAGAGGCAGGTTTGAAGTGAAGTTATAGGCCTGTGGTGCCCAAATCCATTGCCTTTGGGTCCATTGGGTTATTTACATTTTTTAAATATATATTATCTTACTTTTTGCTATTTTGTAATTAGCAGGCTACCCACTATGTGTGGCCAGAACTGGGAAGCTTATTCCCTTTCGGTGGTTCACGACAATTGTACCCCAATAAATCACAATAAATCAAGCTAGATATTGTCTTGGGTTATGGATATACAATATGTATATCAATACACATGGACAGCCTGGATGGAGGCCAATTCATCAAGATAATGACGGTTATGATTTGGAGTTAATCATCGAGACATTTTGGCTCTTGGAGTCTGCATTATCTCACGTACACATTTCACATGAACTATTGTATTCTTATGTGCAGGGAATACCTAATGCAAACAAACTACATTGAGTGGAGGGTATGATGCATGGACCAGTGAGATTTTGTTATCCTGTGCCCATGGTGGTGTTGAAATGTTGAAATGCAGTTAACCGAGAGTTCATCAACACAGTTAACCGCTGTATGCCTCATAGTACATCCACACACACAGACACACACACACACACACACACACACATGTGATATGCCTACATGTTATTGGGATCCTTTTGATTCAATTGATTCAACCCAACCCAAACCTACAAAGTGACTCATTGATAGCCGGCGGGGGTCAGCTTAAGCCCCCCGACATCTCATTTCCCGCGATGAAGGAACCCTTCTCCACCAGAAATGAATAGCAGAGTGTGTGTTTACACTGATCTGAGAACAAGGCCAGTAAACCGGAGTAAACTGGTGAAACGGCCCGGGCCACAACACAGGACTTGGCAGACGCTAGACCATATTGCCCTGCTCACAATTTGCGCCGATGAACGCCATTTATTTATATATTTATTTATTTATCCACCAGAGCAGATGGTGGGGTTCGGCCAGTGCCTCTTAGTCCTGTGCGCTACGTAGTCGGGCCTACGCTACGCTGCACTACATGCTCTCATTTCTCCGCCTGACTGCAATGTTCTCCTTGTGAGCCTCTTGTGCGAGAGGCCTGAAGACAGAAGAACATTAAAACCAGACGCAGGCTAGCGCAGGTGCTCGCTCTCCGGCTGCTAGCTCTGTGGGCCTGGCTGTCGTGGGAGAAGTGTTGTATTGTAAGGGGCCGTCGGGTCCTCCCAATGTGTGTGAGTGTGATTGACCAATAGGAAGGGGTTGTCGGTGCCATGTGTGGGACTGCGAGTGACACACTCCTCAGGGCCTCTCTGGTTACCTGCCTTCCTGTGTTGTTGCTCCCAAAATCTGAGCTCTGTGTATGTGCGTGTGTTTGTGTGTGTGTGTGTGTGTGTGTGTGTCATTGCTGTGGTTGTGTTGTGTATAACCGTCATTTTATGTGCCTGTTCGTGTGTGTGTGTGTGTGTGTGTGTGTGAGAGAGAGGGGGGTGAGGGGGTCACTGTGAGTAAGTGCATAGAATTTCAGTGCTCCCCTCTGACTTCCAGAAGTCCAGATTTCCAGATAAATTCCGATTTGGTTTCTATAAGGAAACGATTGTTGTATATTTGCTTGCTTGACATTGTTGTTGTTGTAGTAGTTTGTTGTATTTTCCTTCCTTTCTCTGTGTCCTCCCTCCCTTCCTCTCATTTGTTCTTATCCTAAAATGGATTCCCGGTGGAAAAGCTACGTTGGACCACAGGAGTATTTGATCATGAACAGACTTGACCCTTGTCTCGTCTCCCTTGCTATGCTAGCTACAGGTCCTGCCAGACCATGACCTCTGAGTGAACCTATGACCTTAAGCTTTGCGTCGAGGACGAAGCTAAGTGCGCAACAAAATGCTACGGACAAAGGTTGCACGGAAGTTACAATATATACAAGCATTTAATGGATTCAGATTCCAGAGGTTGATTGTCAGGGGAGCAAAACTCACATTTTTATGTAGATATTTTTTGCTCCGGGAGAGAAATCTAATTGAACTCTGATAAAAAACGGATAAAAGCAAATGGACTCCCCTCGCTCTCCCATCTTAAAAGCCTTCCCAATAAACCCAATGTCAACACGGTGGAGCGCTGATTGTTGGACTGCACTTAGGCTCGGCGGCCCCTGCCAACTGAACAGAGCCAGTCACGCGAGGGGCTCTGCAGAAAACAGAAACATGTGTGGGTTATAGTTAGCTCGTATTAATACCCAAAGACCCCTTTTTTCTTCTCTGTCTCCCTCCATGTTTTTTTTTTACTCTTTTATAAGAAGGGTTTTACAAAGCCATTAAATTAACCTTTTTTTGTTTTCAGCAGTCTGGGAAACAGGAAATGACATCATTAAGGGGGGAAGGGATTAGTAATTAGTAGCTCAGATTTCTCCACACATGTATTCCTCCATGCTTTTGTGTGTGTGTCTGTGTCTGTGTCTGTGTGTGTGTGTGTGCGTGCGCATATGTGTGTGTGCGCACGTGCATGTGCGTGTCTGTATGTGTGCACACTTGCATGTGTCTATATGTGTGCGCGCGTGTATTAATTTTAATGTGTGCTCTGCAGATGTTTGCCTGCTCTGTAACCTGAATCTCATAATGAAAGAGGCTCCGGTTCTTATAAAATGTCTAACTCTCACTTTTCAAGGTTTTGCTGACTTTATCAAGCTGTAAATAAAGACACCGCTGAGGGAATTGAGCCAATACAATGATAGGCTACACTTTATGGTTTTACTGTGACTTGTGAAAAGCCACAGTGAGCGTGGTTGGTAGAATATCAGCAACAGGGAACCAGGCTAGGAGCAGGCTATACATTGGCAATCTGTCACCATCCAGCCCCTGCAAGGCACCATGTTTAATCAGAACAGGATTTAGGCCTGCGAGTGACAGTGGTAGGTTTTTTCTATTGTCTACAAATTTTCAGAACAAATGCAGACAACTTGCAAACTGCTCATCCACATGCTAATTTGATTAGTTAGCTTCAACTAAAGACTTGGTGTGTGGGAATAGAGGTTCATTACCGTGCCATCTTTCATATGATGAATAAATTATTCCATATTCGCCATATTAATTCCAGGCGGATGATGTCACACTCGTGTATTTCAAAAAAAAAACCTGAGGGGGGTAATTTTAACTTTTCTGCGATGAGGATGATCAGTCACCCATGTTCTGGTAAATGTTTCATCCGGATTGAGAAGAAGCCATATTTAGTCTGCCTATCAATTAGACACAGGCCAGCAGGGTCTGGTTGTGATGTGATGGTATATGTGAGCACAGTGGACGACACCACTGTGCTCCCGTGGTGGTGGTGGTGGTGGTGGTGGTGGTGGTGGTGGGGACAGCCACTGGTGTCTTCTTCTTGTTAGCGGTTGCTCCAGTAGGCACAGCATTTCCTCGCAGCACTTGACCCTCGCGTGACGCGCTCCTGTTTCTGGAGACAGGTGGCAGCATGGCTCGGTCTCAGGGAGTCTTTTGTCAACTTGGCGGCTGCTGTAATGTTAACCCCCCCCCCTCCCCACTTCTCGTCTGCCGTCTGGTGTGCTTGGCCCTGCTTGTCATTACATCACCTTAGTTTTGAGTTTAAATAATTGAAGATAAGCTGATAGCTCTGCGTAGCGTAGAGCTATGAGATCTTGGCCTCCAGCTTCAGCTCAGAGGAAGGAATGTCACCTTTCCCTTTGGAATCTAATCGTAGGGATTGTAAGGCTGCTGCTGGCTAATAAACCTTCTGAAGACAGGAGCAGGCAGCATTAGCATGATGTAATGAGCTTTCTGGGTCAACAGAGAGTTAAGGATGGCCGAGGAACTCTGTGGACATTATGGTAGCAAAATCACTTGTGGTATGATTGGCAATACTTACTTGAGGCAATATTCATAGCCTCATCATAGTCATTTGGTTTTAATTAGGGATAAGGCCATCTCTATTTGTCTTACTGCCAATTCTATTACTACGATTGTCAATGTTGATTTAATGATTATGAAATCATAAAAAAAAATGGTGATGTGTGTGTGCGTGTGTGTGTGTGTGTGTGTGTGTGTACTGCGGTGCCCTGCATAACTTCAGGGTCCTAGCACTCGGCCTGGCGTTCTGTGTGGCAGTCTGTGGCCACGTGTCTGGTGCCTCGCAGTGCCGAAGCAGACGCACGGTGACTCACGTCTCTGAGTGCTGAGACGCTGCAGCCAGGGGTGTCTTTTAGCTGGGAGTGTTCCCCAAAGCTGCCCACTGCTGCTGCTGCTGCTGCTGCTGCTGCTGCTGCTGCCTCAGCTACGGGCCACATGATCTAGTAGTGTGGTTGAAGTTCCCAGATGCACATTCATTGACACTGTGATGCTTTTTTTGGGTTTCATTTTTTTCATCTCCAAGTGATCTGTTGGCCATGTTGGTCGTGTTAAAAATAGCCCTGGCCCTCAGCTGATTGGCTGGTTGGCTGGCCGATGTGAGTTTGATGCTGCTGAGGTCTCTGGCACTGCAAAGCGTAGCAAGGTGGGAAGGGGTTTTAGGTGATACACTCGAGGCGATGACCCAGAATCTGGCTGTTTTAACCGGCTCTTCTATTACAGATTATACGTATCTGCTGTTATATGGTTATTCTCATTGTAAGGATTGCTTTTCCAACTTTCATTTTGGGTGAAATGGAAGTTAGGAATAGTTTATAATGCGAACTAACTACAGTTTTTAGGAATTAGGAATACTGGAAAACATATATGGAATACAACTCTCAGGAACAAATGGACCTTCTACTGCATTGCATCACTGAGAGCTGTTACTGACACTTCTTCATAGTTCGTCCTGGCCAAATGCATGTGTGTGTGTGTGTGTGTTAGGGTTGTGACTGCCTTTAGTAATCATGGCAGCGTCCAAAGTTAAGTAATATGGAGGAAACCCCATTGGCTGCCATGCTTGTGCCTAATTTGTCTAGAAACTCTACTACATCAACAGTGCCACATTTGGCAGTACTGCATTACCTAACATTATGAATGCCTTACTGATTGTCCCCTGCCAAATGTTACCCTTTAGGATTTTCAAGTGTTCTGTGTCGAATCAAGCTTGCTTCCTGAAGATAATTGCACCATTTATCAGGTCAAGTTAAGAAGGTCAATAGAATCAGGACAGGTCACTGCCTTTATTAGAGGGGTAGGCCTATGCCTAAGTTGCTGTTTTATTCATATAGGCCTATCCATTTTGCATCACCATCTATAAAGTAAAATTTGTAAAGACATATTCTTATGTCAATACAAATTGTGCAGCCGTAGCAGTAACCGGTCTGACAATCGTGTCACTCCATATTTCAGGCAAGGGAATATTGTGAAAAATAAATAAATAATAAATCTTCCCACAACTCTTGCTGTAGCAATGTGTTGTGCTGCCTATTTATCATTCTGTTACCTTTTGCTCCTGAGGTGAATACCAAATGTGAACAAATCACCTTCAAACATATTCTCTTTGTGGACAGTTCTGCTTACTAATATGTTTATTCATTGTTTATAGATGGATTTCCCATGAATGTTTGTTTTCTAAAGTGGTGTATCTACAAACATGGAATATCCTACAGTTTCACCCTCATTCTGACATTCTATCAAGCTGCTTTTTGCAACTTTGCTGTCACAAATGAACGCTTTGCTTTTTTTGCTGGCAGATAAACCCTGGTTGGAGTCCCTCCCAGGGGATGGCTCTCCTCACGATGGCCCACACTTGCAATTCTCCCCACAAATTCATCTCCCAGTTTCAGACACTGCGGCATCACCGAGCCCCGAATCCACTGCAGTGACACAATCCTCCCATGGCCCGCCACCAGGGCCGACTCTAAACTCTGCCGCTGCCGCTGCTGACGAGGTGCTTTTCCAGCTGGGCCTTTCACCTTCTCAAAACCCCAAAGCCTTTACGTCAAGTGACTTACTTGCTGAGCAGGCAGTAGCACAAACAACTCCCCCTCTCCGATCGTTGAAGCCTGGATGGGGTCCAGGTTTGGATGAGGGCCCCTCATCAAGACGAGTGAGAGATCTATCACTAGACCACTGGAAAGCGTCTATTTTGACGATATCGAAACAACCACCCCTCTCGAATACACCCAACGACTCCACGGCGCAGTCAATCCTCTCGGATTCTGGAGGGCCGTCAGCGTCACAGCATGATCTCCTCGACTCCGATCAGAAGTACGTCGATGAATCTCCTCCGACGCACACACAAACCACAGCCTTGCTGTCTTCAAGGCTTCCCCAGACCCCATTATTACCAGTGGCCATGCCAGGCTTTCCTCTTGATGTATCCGATGGTTCAGACTACCCCTCTTTTAATGACAGTCCTCCAAACAGCACGTCTCCCGTTGAGCAGGATGAGCCAGACCGCGGCACGGACATCACCCTGAACCCACCGCCGGAGATACTGGTGCCCAGCTACCTGCCTTTCCTCAGCCCTCACCCCACAGCAGCGCTGTCCGAACCCACAGAGGCCCTCCCAGGAGGGGACTACTTCCCCACCAACACCATGGATATAGACTGGGGCTCCGGGGAATACATGGAGACGATATCCTACCTGGGCGCGGAGGGAGATGATCTCTACTCACTGGTCTCTAACCGGCCCTCAGACATGTACGACCTGGAGGAGTCGTCTGCGACCGAGAGTTACGACACGTCCTTCCCCACCCGGGTGGGCTTGTCCCTGTCCTCTTTCCACCCGCACCTCGCTTCCCCGTCCCTGTCGCCGAGTCTCACCACAACCTTAATCCCCGGCGATTCTCCGACGCCCATCTATCCCCCCCCGTTGTCACCGTCGTCATCGTCATCGTCATCCTCCTCCGTCCAGCCGACCTTCCAGCCCACTCCAGCGGTTCACAGCAATGGCGTCCTGGAAGCCTCGGAAATGGATTGGTCCGACGCCTTCACGATTGAAGCCACAGCTCTCCTCTTGCCGGACATGAACAGCATAGAGTACTACACCACCCAGCTGGCCAAGGAGGACAACACCAGCCTGAACACGGACGCAGCCGAGCACCGGGGGAACATCACCACCATCTCTGGCCTGGTCTCCCACGCCGTGTCCATCAGTGCCACACACCTGGCGGCCACCAGGTCTTTCTCCATAGACCCCAGCCACATGCTCACCGCTTTGTTTGGGGACGAGGGGCCGGCGGGTAACTCCACGTGGGTCGAGGAGGAGTTCTTGGCACCTTACTCGGGCTACGAGCCTCTCAACGAAACCGGCCCGGTGAATTACACAGTGCTGGAGGGTCTCCAGCCGGTCCATATGTCGGACCATTTCTCCGTCGCCACACCTCCATCTGTGGTGGTTTCTTCTTCGATCTGGGAGGTGGAGGCGTCCCCGACACACATGGCGCCCACGGCCACTGCTCCGGCAGACGCCACAGCGCTGCTCCCCGACGACACCGTCCTCTCGTCTTTGCTGACAGACGTCTACTGGTTCACCACGGAGTCCGTCCCCCTCGGTGGCGCGAGCTCCATTGCAGCGGTCCCGAGCGTCAGCGCGGCCGTCTCGCCCATTCCCGCCACCACGCTATCTCCCAACGACACCGCCACTCTGGGCAACGCCGCTACCAACGACACCACCGCTCCAGGCAACGCCGCTCCCAGCGCGCCCCCGAACGTAACCATCCAATCATCTTCAGCGGAACCTTCGCCCAACAGCACGTGGCTTTCTCAAGTCATGATCGGCGACGAGGGCATGAGCGAAGAACCAACCGAAGGGCGTTCTACGGCGGCTACGACAGCAGCTTCAGCGAGCCCCGAAGCTGATACGACCTCTCTGACTACGCTCCCGGATACCACCACTGCCGGGGCCACTTCCACACATCTTCTGACGTCCATCCCTGCCACCATGCACACCGAAGCCGTCACCACGGGTCTCAGTACCACCGTGGTCACCGTCAGCCAGAGCCCAGCTACCACCAGGACCACGACCACGATGGCGCCAGCGAGGCAGTATCTCTGCAGCATCGACAAGCCTGCGTACGCCGTTCGAGTCGGTAAGTTTGGTTTGCTTATTCCTTTATTTCTTTTATTTTATTCACTTGTGTTTTTATTCAATTCTGTGATTATTTCATTGATTATTTCCCCATGAAAGGTTTTCCCTCTGGGGCCACAGTGGGATATGCCAAGTCCCAGATCAGAGATATCCTGAAAAGTGAATTCAACAGAATGGTTGAACTGCAGGTAATGCAAAACCTCTTCAGCATCTCCATGTGGCACAGGAAAAAAAACATCTTGTGCTCCGCTCTGTTTATGGTATACTATCATATGACAATATACATTTTCTCCTGTTTGTTGTACAAACATAATATATATTATAATAATAATTCAAAATATGAAAAAATGAAAGACATGAAAGACAGACGCAAGGTTGCATGAAACTCAGATGTTTGTTTTTCGCAGTGAGACCTTGGAGCTAAACAGATGTGAAGTTACATAACCGTCTCCCCTGCCGGCCTGGGTTGTTTGTGTGCGTGCGTGTTTGTGTCTGAATATGCATGTATAAGGAAGAGTGTGACATAGTGTGATGATATTTTTCCCGACGACCAAAGTGACTTTCTGTGTTTCCTTACCTCTGCTTCCTCCGTGATGAACTAACAGTAGCTCCAGCTAGTCTTGCAAAAGGAAATGTTCAATCATGCCAAAAGTTTGTTTGTTTGTTTGCTTGCTTGTTATGTAAGCAAGAAGCAGGATCGAATTAAGCATATGAGTAATGCGTGAGATTTGGTTGTTTTTTCAATAGGTCTTGGCGCCTCCTCCAAAGTTTGTCTTCCGGGTGGTGTCGGGCCCGGTGGTCTACACGGCCATATCGGTTACCAATGCCCTGCGGAGGTCTGGCCGCCGCTTCCTGTCCGTGTCTCCCAGTTGGACCCTCCCTGACAACAAGTACCGAGTCCACTCAGGTACGCGTCCCGCGGCCTACAAATCCATCTCGCCGTCTGCATGTCCAGACCACTGCCGCTCTTGACTAGACAAACAACAACTAGTGCAGATTATCCCAGAGTCTGTCATGGCCAACGTTGGAAATTGGTTTCATATCGGTATTGGTCACAGTCTCAGATACATCTCAGATTGGAGATATAAAAAAAAATACTTTTTAGTACTTATAATGCAGCAATGGCTACAATGTTCTGTCTGGCCTCCGGCAATATCGTGAGCAGGAGCCTGGGTCTGAATCTCACCCCGTCTCATTCCTCTGCGCAGTGCTGCAGTTCGTGCCGAGCAACATGGACATACGAGCCTGCAACTTCAGCGAGCGGATAGAGAAAGGCCTGACCATGGCCTTGGCCGAAGTGCGCCACCGCGCACAGGAGTCCACTAACTTCACAGTGCACGTAAGTCTGAGGAGGAGGTGGTGGAGGAGGAGGAGGAGGAGGAGGAGGCGGAGGAAGGAGGAGGAGGAGGAGCCGGGAGACGAACAGGAGAAGCGACTGTGGCCACACTCTCCCAACCTCAAGCAGATGGCTTACCAAACAAGCACTTAGGCAGCTATTTTGTGTGTTTCTATTTTGATGTTGCAAACCCAGAGTTTGAGGACATTGCACCAAGTGCATTCTGTACTTGATGCAATATACTTGGTATACATCAAAATGTGGCTTTATCAGCCACACGCAACATCAATTGTTGTTGCTGGAAATCAATGGCAGGTTAATGTAAACCCCAAGGCCTGTAGCAATATTCAAGATCTAAATCGGCTTCTCAGGCGCACAAAAACATGCATTGTCTTTGCAAGACACTCCAGACAGCTACGCACCAATCAAAGCAGCTCTCGTTGTGTTGTTGAGTGAAACAAGCTCCGACAGCGCTCCAGTGCACCAGCAGAGAGAGGTTATTTTGCAGAGGGAAACTTTGATTGCACTAGAGGCGGAGATAGAGAGAGAGCGCATCAAACAGCAGCCTCTCCATTTGATTACAATTGTTGACCCAGTTGGATTCCAGCAAGGGACCGGAGGCTGGAAAGAGTGACGAAACTCTGCTGGGCTGGGCTGTGGTGCAGAGAGGATCCAGCTGTACCCCCATGGTGGTGTGATGCGAGGAAACCTGAGCACTATCGTCATCACATTCTGTACAGCGGCTGTCTTATCACTCCGGTGACTAGATTGCCCTAGATTGCGCTTCTAGTCATTTGATTTCCAAGAAATGTATAATCAGTCAGACGGCTTTGGTTTTAGTGGGCTGCCAATCAAATTATCCTTCAGGATTTGGGCTTTGTTTGGAACTACAAATATGTCACCGGACAGCACCAGCAAATGAATTTCTTTTTGCTAAATCGTCTCATTGCCACTTGTGTGTCCCAGATTGTGAACATTACCAAGGCCGGCCCCAGAAGCCAGCAGCAGCCACCGGTGAACATCTACTTCGCCGTGCGCGGCTCCAGGGGCTACCTGCTGGGGTCAGAGGTCACCAGCCTGCTGCTGAGGCTCACCACGGTGGAGTTCAGCTACTACATGGGCTTCCCGGTGCTGGAGATAGCTGAGCGTGAGTGAATGCACAAACAGCCTCGGTGCCTGTTTATTTGTCTGATACCTATGGTACTTATTACAACAATATGTTAATATATAAATATCCTCCTGTCATCTGCTGATCTGTAACCACATCTAGCGCCCTGCCAACAATACCATATGTCGCTAGCTAAAGACAACTACATAATTGATCATCTCCGTGGAAGACATTTGTGAATTATTTAATTTCCTCTGGGAATGTCAGTGGAGCACTAATGTACACAACCATACCAGACACGTGTGGTTTGTAAGTTTGTATATATTCTGGGGTTTTTTTCATTTGAAACGCACTGACCGCTCTCTAAAGCTCTCTTCCTCTGTCCTGACAGCCTTCCACTACCCGGAGCTCAACACCACACAGCTTCTTCGTTCCTCCTGGTTGAGGACAGGTAAGAATCGGTTTCCAATTCTCCCCACGTAACGACAACCCACTATAAGGGTGGGGGGGTAGGGGGTGGTTTGGTCCCTGATGTCCATATCCAGCTTTGCGTCCGCCATCCATGCACACAATTATACCTATCCTGCTATCTGCTCCTTAATGAACTGTAACTGAATTCACTATAAGTTGATTTGGATAAAAGCTTCTTGTGTGTGTGTGTGTGTGTCTGGTCGCAGTGCTACTGGGCGTACAGGACCCCAGGGTGGGTGACCCGAGCTTCCAGGCGAAGCTGGAGCGCCTGCTGGCCCAGCTGCTGGGGGAGGCCATGGGCACGGTCCGGCGGGCCAAGAGAGCCACCAGCGTGGGCAACAACAGTGTTCAGGTACTGCTGCTGCTGCTGCGTACATGAATGGCACGTTTTCAGCGTCTAATGTCAAAGCAATGAAGAAGAAACCCGAAATCCCCGGTGGTACTCCGTGTACGGGTGTCTTTTTGTTCTGGAAGATGTCAGCTCGCAGGTGGATGAAACTAGGCCGCTGGTTCTGAGACTCCAACTGAGAGAGTGTTAAAGGGGCCCTATTATACCACAAGGTATGAGTGTCACATGATTAGCCATTACAAGCCATTGCCAAATTGTCATGTGACAAAAATTGTCATGTGACAAAGTGACATCACAAGTGGGAGTGTCCACCTAGATGCATGATGATTGGGTCAGTTTACCAGTTGGGATCCCCTGTTTGAGTCCCTCTGTTTGAAGGCTATGGTGGTGAGTACATAGGGCTCATTATGTGAGTGTTTTGCAACAGCGTTGGGAGCCACTGAAAGCCTGCCTGCTTTACTAATCAGCATCTGCCTTTTGTGGAGCTCATCTGCACCTGCTCTGCTGGGCTTTAAAAGGGGGCACATGGTAGGGTCGTCACGGCGACAACATCCCATTCATCGCATCTCACAACATCCCATTCTCCCTTTTCCCCTTCTCCTTCTTCTTCTTCTTCATTCTCGGTCGCATCCTGTTTCTCCTGTGGGCCGGGGTGGGCCACAGAGATGCTGAAACTGCACACAGTAGCGGTTTGCATTCAGCAGTGGTGGTCACTGTAAACAAAGAAGAGAGAGAGAGAGAGAGAGAGAGAGAGAGGGATGGAGTTGTGACTGCAGTGCAGTGCAGTGCAGTGCACGAAAGGTTGTGTGAGATAAAGGAGATGTGGATATTGTATCTGTTCCCAGGGAGCCACAGAGAGCACATGCTCCTCCAAAGACAGGGTCAGCTGTGCGATGAACGATGAATGTCCAAACGGCGCTCCTGCGTTAGCCACCCGAGCATTAACCGACCGTCTCGCTTTTAGCATATTCATGAGCAACAGCTCACCCAAGGAGAAATAAGTGTGTGTGTGTGTGTGTGGGGGGGTTGAACAGCAACCTGGCGTGAGGCTGGTGTGAAAAAGTGAACCGTTTGTGTCACCGTGCTAAGATTAGCTCTCTAAAATGAGGCCTCATTACAATAGTCCTCGAAACCATTATAATTTTTTTCTTTGAAATTCATGAATATGAACATTTGCTTTCTCAGGGGTACCTATTTGTGTGCGCGTCTTTGTCATCCGGTGTCGTCAGGGAACGCTGTCATTGAAGACGCTGCTTTGTTTTGAGATTTCGTTCACCGTTTTTTTTCCGCTTTCCGCATTTGAAAGGCACTGATCTGCAAGTGTCTCGGTCTGATGTTGTGGCACTCAAGGGGTTCTAAGGTCTACTGAATTATTGTATACTATTCTCACATCATCTCTCTCTCTCTCTCTCTCTCTCTCTCTCTTACACACACTGAAGGGGGCCACCTCAAGCACATTTTGACCGTCTGTTTTGACGGAAGCAATTGTGTCGTCTTGCGACTGGTTCCATGTACGGGCCCAGCAGACAGACCAGGGGTTCGGCCTGGTTGCTCATAACGTAGCCTCCTCCGCCGCTCGCTGGCTAGCCCGTGATCTTTCTGCATCGCTAAGCCTGCAGTGACCGATTTAAATCTGGATGAGGAAACGCCCACTCAGCCCTTTGTTTCTGTGTCAGTCCAGGCATGACCTGCTTCTGGGTCTCTCCAGTGTAGGTTTGTGTGCCCCAGGGTAACCCAGAGCACCTGGTATCCACACATAAGTAGATAGTAATATATATATATATATATATATATATATATATGTATAATTAAACCCGATATTTAACCCACAGTCTCAATGTAGCACAACTAATACACTGATAAGTCAACTCAAAATGAGCATATACTGTAGGTTTTACACAACATGTACTCCTGGATCACAAAGATGTGAATTGTAACCGTGCGTCCAGGTGAAGGTCATTATTACAATGGAAATACTGTATGCACACGACGGTGTGTGCGTGTGTGTGTGTGTGTGTTTGTCTGTGTGTGTGTCTTGTGTGTGCGTGTTTGAGTGTGGGTGCGTGTGTCACTGTGGGTGGGTGTGTTTCTGTGTGTCTGTGTGTGTGTGTGTGTGTGTTTGTGTTTGTCTGTGTGTGTGCGAGTATGTGTGTTTGTGTGTGTGTGTGTACATGTGACTGTGGGTGTGTGTGTGTGTGCGTGTGACTGTGGGTGTGTGTGTGACTGTGTGCGCGTGTCTGTGTGTGCCTGTCTGTGTGTGTGTGTGTGTGTGTGTGTGTGTGTGTGTGTGTGTGTGTGTGTGTGTGTGTGTGTGTGTGTGTGTGTGTGTGTGTGCATAAATCAGTATCTGACAAGCTCTCCCCCCCCCCCCCCCTCTCTCTCTCTCTCTCTCCCTCCTCCCCTCCCTGACCTCCAGGTGGTGAGTCTCAGCGGGCTGGCGGGAGCGGACCACCCCCTGGAGATTGTCTACTTTGTCGAGGGGCCGAGCGGCCAGAGGATGCCCGCTGCCCAGTCTGCCAGCCTGCTGAACAGCCTGGATGTGCAGAGGGCAGCCATCGTCCTGGGACACCGAGTGCAGGGTGTCCTGGCACAACGTGAGTACCTGCATACGATACACACCACCGCGCCACAAGCTGGACACACACCCGTCTGCCCCAACGCACGGGCAAGTCAGTAGCTCTGGGTGAATGTGCTAATTAGCAAATCCAGATGGTTGAAAAAAGCACATGGGACCGCATGGGAACACATGGGAACGGCCAGACGTGACCAGCGGTTGACATGTGGATGACATGTGGCCGCCCTGATTGGTCCACAAGCGGCCCCACACGGCCCCCGTGTGGGGGAGGGGGCGGGCTGATTACGGGCTCTCAGGTGATGCAGATGGCTTCATTACAAATGTAAAAGGGAGTAGTTGCTAGCAATCAGAAGGTGAGACATTTGGCCTGTGGTCTTGTGATGGATGGAGTCATCCCACTGGTATGAGTCCTCACACAGCCGGTCCGCATTCACTCCCCTCATTAGGTCTGGACAGTCAGCCCGCCGGCGGTGTTAGCTGAGGGGCGGCCTCACTCAAACCGTACTTTGCGGCCGACTGGTTGAGCTTCAGCCAGTCGGAGCCTGTGTGTGCTGTGTTTCCAATGTAAGCACCATTAAGTGAATATTACCACTACCACCATAAAACTAATTCCAAACCAGCATAAATGTTATTACTGGCTTCGCCAGCCTGATGGGTTTGGCTCCAGCAAGCATGTACACACTCATAGTGCAGCTCAAATATGCTGTATGTCATATATTTAAGGAGCATTTATGATTGGTTGTGTCATTCTCCCCAAAAGGGGAATAAAAGCCATACCACAAGAGCTGGAAAATAAAATCTACAAAATAGTGTTGTAATTGTTCAATTTGAGTGTAGGTCATTAGAGAACTACAGGGTTGCTGGTTCAATCCTTCGGCAGGCGTTAAGCTTGTTTCACTGAGAAGGACACCTAAACCCTTATCCTGGACCCAGTCGTAGTCGTACTGTGTTATAGCTTCTGGGGGGAGACGGCACAGTCTGGCCCAGAACACCAAAAACTGAAAGGGGCGGAGTTATGACCTGTCTTTCTACAGAGTTATTACCGAAATGACTTGTGCAAGTGAATGATGCTTTCAGAGTTTATACGCTCGACAGTGGCCATATGTGTTACGCTGTGGTGATATGAAAGCTTTACAGACCTTTTTTCTAACAATGTTGGTGTCCAGACAGGATGTTTTAACCATAAAAAGTTTACTAGTAATGGCCGAGTTTGTGTTTGCTCTTAGCCAATTGTGTGTTTTACAGATCCCCGCCGCCAACGTGATTATTCGAAACAAACTTGAGCTTGTCTGCTATCAGATTGTTAAGTTAGATCTAATGGGACTTTATACTGTTCATCTACAGTCTTTATTTGTGGGACTACCTAAGCCCTAACTGCTCCCGACAAGCAAGCCTATTGGCTCCTGAACGGCAAGTGAGGCATAGAATTTAAAGCACTTGTCTGGCTGTTATCAAAAAAAGGCTTAAAAAAACCACGTCATGAACTTCATAAATGCATCCCATTCATCAATTTACTAATTGAACCCCCTTAGGTCCCCTGAAGGTCCATTTAAATTATGATGAAATATAAGATGACCAGGAATCTGCTGCCTTAGCACCGGAGCTGAACACCTAGCCTCTTTGTGCACTGTAGCACAAGACACATGACAGATATAAACAATAGGCAGAGTAACGAGACCCTCCTGGCCGTACTGCTGCAGCCTGGGTTGCCCTCACCACGCACCCCCAGAGCAAGGAAGGTGTGCTTATTAACAGGGTGATATTAACAAGATCACGGCGGTATGAGTTTAAAGAGATATCGCCCATGCGGTTACCTCACACACAACAAGGTTTATTTATTTTTATCTACGCTTTATTTATTCAGGCGGTTTCGTTGAGGTGAGGCACCTCCTTTGCATGACCAGCTGGAAAATACAAGGAGAATTGATACCGTAATAATGACTATGAATTACTGAAACACAATAAAGCATAATAAAACACACACAATAACACAAGTCAAGTAGGAACAGAAGAATAATCGATTAAAAAGAAAGCTATTCTGAACAAGGGTTTTTTTAAGAGGTACTATCCTCTAGTTCCTCGAATAAAGTCGATTTTGGGCGTCCAATTTGCTTCTGATCTCAGAACATAAGCATACAGAGGCCTTAACAGACCTCTACTGGAGGATCTCAGGCGGCATTCAGGCTCATAAGGAGTTAGCACTATCTCAGTGATACAGTATAATCTCAGGCCAACCCCACATACGTGCTTTAAAAGTGCTCATTAAAGCTTCTAATAGGCAACCAGTGTAGAGACGCTAAAATAGGCGTTATGTGCACTCTTCTGTTGGATTCTGTGAGAACTCCCTCTGCAGCATTTTGAGCCAGTTGAAGTTTGGAGAGGTTGTATTGAGTGAGGTATATAAAATATCACACTTTCCAAGATATTACAAAGTTGCAGAAGTTGCACAATTTGACAACTGACTTAACCTGGTGGTCAAAGTGATGTTTGTTATCAAGGATAAGGCCCAGATGTCTAGAATGTGGTCTATTAATACAACAAGGTAGAGAACCTAAGAGGAGAAGTGCTGACTGGAGGGGTCAGGACCTATGATGATGGCTTGTGATGATGGCTGTTGCTCTGTTCCCATCTGGTGAGACCCGTGTGCGCTCCCTCTACCTGTGCCTCCCATTTCCTGTCACCTCTGTCCCTCATATACAACCTTGTGCATCCAATGACCGCCACGTGAAGGACTGTGTGAGTCCAGGTGGTTTTCACTATACAACATTCACCTTTTGCACACATTGAAGCCTAATAGACCTACATCCACTCACTCTCTCACTCTCTCTCTCTCTCCCCCTCTCTCTCTCTCCCTCTCCCCCCCCTCTCTCCCTCTCTCTCTCTCCCTCCCCCCCCTCTCTCTCCCTCTCTCTCTCTCTCCCCCTCTCTCTCTCACCCTCCCCCCACCCAGCCGTGGAGAAGGCAGCGTCGGGGCCGCCGGACGCGGAGGACACGGTGGTGTGGATCGTCATCGGCGTGGTGGTCCCCCTGCTGCTGGTCATCCTCATCGTCTCCATCCTCTACTGGAAGCTGTGTCGCACCGACAAGCTGGAGTTCCAGCCCGACGCCATGACCTCCATCCAGCAGAGGCAGAAGGTACCCACCGGCCTCCACCCTCCATCCCCCCTATCACCCCCCAGCCGTGGGAGAGCTACTGCATCCACCCCATGGGATGTGTTCAGCTGGATCCCTGTTTCCACGTCACTTTCCCCTCAATTGATGTTGTCTGTGTATCAGAGCGTGAACTAGCATGATACTGTCAGCTTCCAGCCACAACAAACGAGAGGTACCACCATTTCCTCTGTTCTCCAGCTGCTTGCAATTTCTCTTTCAATCCCTGAAGTTTACTCTTTTGGGGGGGGTTTGAAGTGACAAGGTGTTGTGAGATGATTATTAGTGGGACTCGTGGGACTTTTTTTTTTAACCGTTACTTTCTTTCAGTCCAGTATATACATGTATATTATTTTTTAGGATATTTTACGCTTTATGTATAAAAAAAAACTACCGCCGACTAACTGTCCCTCACAATCTCAGTTATCTTACTTCCAGTCGTTATCTTAAGCGGCTTTGGCGACCATTTCAGCCCGTTTCCCACCTTTATTTAGAACACAGATAGAGATAGTTGTTATCAAGCGTCCGGGCTCCTCGGAGTCTGCCCCCGTACCAGCGACTTCCTCTCTCACCGCTCAACTCAGTGACCCACTTCACCCCCGTGGGCTTTAAACTGCTGAAAGTAACACGTATGATGATGTGTGTGTGATGTGTGGTACGACTCACTCGTAATAAGGTTACAGATTGATGTAAGGCCTTTCCCTGTCCTCTGAAAGAAATATATAAACGTAGATATATAGACGTAGATAACTTTTAAATTATATTCAATGTATTATATTTAAATGTTATTATATGTTGATATAATAACCTATATATATACAGTATATATATATATATAGACAAAACACCCACAAACCCAGCTCCATTTGAGGTTTGCCAAGGACTGGAGGTTTCAGGTGGATCTAGCATATAACAAAGAGGAACATATGGAGACTGGATAGGGAATGCGTGGTGTTCCCATCCAACGTCTAGGAGCCCGACACACTCTGCTCCGATGCAGCGTTTGATCCATCTGCTGCCTGTACCCCTCGGTGGTCCTCAGCCACCCTCAGTACAGCAGTAGCCGTAAAACACTGGAACACTAACGCCTACAAGTGTTAGCAAGTCACCAACCGACTGTCCCGCCCCACATCGGAGACGGCGTCTTCTCTGGCTTGCTTATTGCACCTGCTCTCTCGCATCAATTGGTTCATCATTTGGACCTGGTTGGTACCGCCTGGTCGATTACTCATGAATCTAATCTAAATCGCTCCAATTGAACCCTTCGACCGATGACTCTAATGGAAAGACTATGAATTGATTGACTGTAATTTCGGCCATTTACGACAAATGCATCTGACGTGGGATCAGTCCTGTTGGAATTTGCATTGCGGCTTCCCATATGCCAAAGGAACAATACTGCTTGTTAAAATACATATCAGGACTGCTCTTCACATAGAGGTGATCTGGAGAGAGCGAGAGAGATAGAGAGGGAGAGAGAGAGGGAGAGGGAGGGAGAGAGACCTCTGCATCTCTGTAGTGTAAACAGACTCTAGTCTAATAGCTATTATCAGCCTTTCCCCCTCGATAACACAGCGGCACTCTCTCCACCTACACACAGTCCAGCAGCTCATTCGAGGAGCCCTGGAGCCCACGGCCTCCGTCAAACATAGAGTATAGTGAGGAAGAGGAGGAGGAGGAGGAGGAGGAATATGAGGAAGAAGAAGAGGAGGAGGAGGAGGCTAAGCGGGGGAAGGTACATCGTGGCGTCTGGTAGTTTGTATTAGCTATTCATGGTAACTAGCTTGTATTAGAAGACACCGCTAGGGCTGTGTTCCCTTTATGACCACACTGATATTACACAACATTGGATTTATTTTCATCATTCATGACTTATTTATGACTGTAAAGTAAAATAATGCTGCCTCAGAAATGTTGGAGAACACATTTTCCAAGAATCCAACAATAAACCATCAAAGATTATGAGCTTGGTGGTGGAGGTCCCGACTAGCTGTAGCTTGTAGTAGATACTTAATACCTGATGATTTATTATTGGCATATAAATATTCTGATACTAGCAGTACAGCTCTCATCAAGACTCGTCTCGACAACACTCTTTTCACCGTGTTCTGCTTCCCTCAACAATAACCGCCTCCACTCAGGGCTATGACCGTTTAACAACAAATATCACAACAAAACAAGCACAACAACGCACCATACCAAAGATCAGCACTGTGGAAGAGGAGGAGGAGGAGGAGGAAGAAGAATACGAAGACTATGAAGATGAAGAAGAGGAGGAAGAGAATGCCAACAGTGCTAAAACACAGACAGTTGAGGTGGACTGGTCAAGGCCGGAGCGCACGGCCGCTGCCAAAAACTGCGGAAAGCCCGGGAGGGGAGAGGACTCGTGGTACAAAGCTATTTCGGCGGGGCGCAGAGCCAAGGAGGAGGTACGCTCTGTCGTCATGGCGACCCTGTGCAGCTAGCACACCCATTCATGATCCTAGACCTTTCCCCCGCCACTCCCCCCCCCACCACCCGACCACCACCCCCCAGATGATGGCTACCTAGTGGGCTCAGTCAATCCACCGTATTGGTAACAGGATCCCGGACTCCCGGTGTTGTAATACACTTGGGGTGGATTAACTATGCACTCTGATGGGGGCCATCATCTCCCGGTAATAGATACAGTCATAGTCATAGACGTGGATCATCGAGATAACTCAATGACCCCTGTAGTTTTAGTGGACCTAGAATGACCCTCCCCTTGCCTGTGAGTGGCTTTCCATCCTGCTGCTGCCGGCGTGTGGTGATTAATAACCAGTGGATGTGTTGGAGGTGAATGCTGGGATTGTGGACGTGGTGCTTCTAAATAGCTGTAGTATTGATCCTAGCGATATTCCCGTCTGTGTGTGGAATCCCAGTAGCAAACGGCGCCCCCCGAGCCATTTCCCCCCTCGCAAAAGAAACACACTCCCTCACATACTGTGAGGTAGTAGAGGGATGTGTGGTCTCACACGCACACACACACATACACACACACACAAAGTTGTGTTGACTTTTATGTCACATACACTCGTGCAATATTTCAGTTTTTATTCAAAAGGTCTACACATTGTGTGCCACTAGGAGTACTGCAGTACTGTGCGCTGAGTACTCTGGATTTAGTATAGTATGATGAAATGTATATGAACTACAAACACATATTCGCTAATATATACACACACACACACACTTATCGCACGCCACATTTCCATTGACCCCCATGTGAAGGCCGTTATCACAACACGATGGCTTCACACTCTAATAGCCTCACTGTTGTAAATCCCTTTCCCGCCAACGCACAATGGTCAGCGAGTGACTCTGAAATCACACCGCAGTTCTGTGCCTCCCATCTCTCTCTCTCTCTCTCTCTCTCTCTCTCTCTCTCTCTCTCTCTCTCTCTCTCTCTCTCTCTCTCTCTTTCACTCTCCCTCCTCTCTCTCTCTCTTTCTCTCGCTCTCCCGGCGTACTCCCTTGTTTTTCAGTCTGGCTGGCCGTCTGCCTATCTGTCTGGGTAGATGCCTGTCTGTCTGTCTGTCTGTGCCTTCACACATCCATTGCGTCACCAACCTCTTCTCCCTCCATCCTGCTCCCAGCTACCGGCCCCCACAGTGAAGGGCTTTGACTTTGCCAAGCTGCACCTGGGCCAGCACGGCAAGGATGACATCATGGTGATCCAGGAGCCCACCGGGCCCGGCAAAGACGGCGTCCACATGTCCGAGGGCCGGGACATCCCCACCCCCAAGTCCAAGACATCCGTCTCCTCCGTCAAGGCAACGCTCAGCGGGCGGCGGCGAGAGAGGTCAGGGGGGTGGGGGTATGGGGAGGGTGGAGGGTTCCTGGGAGGGTGGTGGGTCCTGGGAGCATGGTGGTTCCTAGGAGGGTGGTGGTCCCTGCGAGGGTGTTGGGTCCTGGGAGGGTGGAGGTTCCTGGGAGGGTGGTGGTCCCTGGGAGGGTGGTGTGTTCCTGGGAGTGTGGTGAGTCCTGGGAGGGTGGTGGGTCCTGGGAGGTTGGCGGTTCCTAGGAGGCTGGTGGGTCCTGGGAGAGTGGTGGCGTCCTGGGAGGGTGTTGGGGTCCTGGGGGTGTGGTGGTTCCCAATGGGTGGTGGGCTCCTAGGAGGGTGGTGGGTCCTGGAAGTGTGGTGGTTCCTGGGAGGGTGGAGGTTCCTGGGAGGGTGGGGGTTCCAAGGAGGGGAGTGGTTTCCTCCGAGGGTTGTGGTTCCTGGCAGCGTGGTGGTTCCTGGGTTAGGGTCAGGTTTATGGTTATTAAACCAATGAATGAATAAATATAACCAAGACAAATTGGTCCGTCTTCATGTGCTCTATACAAGAGTGATATAATGATAATGATTAACATAACATAACAATAAAGTAAATACAATTACACTATTAGTGTGGATGGACAGTTTTGTCCTGCTCATACACATCATGTCAACCATGTTAATTTGCCCATTTCAAAATGGCATTAATGTGTTATTTTGTCCTTCTTCTCGATGCAGAGTGGCCTCTCCATGCTCTTATCTGGCTTGTGAGCTGTTGCTCACCGCTGTTTGTGTTTCTATAAGTGGTCGAGCAGTCGGCCACACAAAAGCTCCTGACAGAGCCAGGGGGTCATTAGTGATGCAGCAGGGCTGTCATTTGTGTTGTATATTCTGCACTGCTTGTTTGGTTATACGTTATTATGTATGACACTTGGAACGTGCTGGACACAGTGCATCAAGTGTACCTGGAGTGACAGATTTAATGGAATATGTAGCCTGAAAATGTGACATGAAATACATATATATATACATTTTTTTACATTAATGAAAGCCCAATATATTTGTGTTAAAAGCCTGCCTCCTGCGTAGTACTAGGAATGCCACAGTTAGAGTTGAAAGCATTGCGTTCCCAAATCGGCATTTCCTAGATTGATAGCTTCCTGGACAGCCCTTGTGTAAAAAGAGATGTTTTATGGATGACGCTGACGGTAAGTGTGTTTGTGAGTTCTTACGTTTTCCATTATTGATGTGTGTGTGTGTGTGTGCGTGTGTGTGTGTGTGTGTGTGCGTGCGTGCGTGTGTGTGTGTGTGCGCATGAGTGCGTGTGTGTGTGTGTGAGAGCAGGATCTCGCCGTCAGACGGGGACTCTGTGGTGAGCGACGGCTCCAGTGGGAGGGACTCGGGGGAGGAGCCCCGGCGAGGACAGGCCACGCCCAGCGACAGCAAGCAGACGCAACGCAAAATGCCCATCAATGTTTTAAACGGTAAAGTGACCATGGCAACCGCGGCGGCCGTCCGCACTCCACAAACACACAAGACAAGAGTGGAGATAGATAGGAAGAGGTGTGTGTGTGTGTGTGTGTGTGTGTGTGTGTGTGTGTGTGTGTGTGTGTGTGTGTGTGTGGTGTGTGTGTGTGTGTGTGTGTGTGTGTGTGTGAAATAGTGAAGAGACAGGGACTGAAAGACGAGAGACAGAGTAGAGGTGAAGTGTATTTAAACCTTTTTTTAAATGAAGAAAATTATATATTTCACTACATACATATTTTTTGTGAAAGGCATGGGAGGGCTGACTGGATAAGCGGCTCTGTGGAGTGGCTGAGCACTTTGGGATAAAAACAAACGAACAGAAGAGAGAAATGGCTCTCGTCAGCATCTGCAGAATGGGTTTGGACCTGCCTCCGGAACCCCACATCACGTTGGGTCTGCAGCACTGGGGGTCCGGGGGTCCGGGGCCAGAGGCAGCCAGGCTCTGGAGCTTTGGGTCTTCTCTGATTTGTGGAGGGTTGTTTTTCTTCCTTGTTGAAGTCTCCGCCGTGACGTCCTGTAAACAGTCTGTCTGCTGACTCATGGCAACAAGCGACCCTCGTGTTTCCGTATGCCGTTTACACGGAGTCAACACGTCGTTTACAGACTGTTTACCGACTGTAAACAGGCTGTTGATTCATTTGAAATGTGTTTTTTTTTCCTCAGCAACCCCTCGTGTTTCATAATAAGATGTGTCGAGTCACCGGTGAATCCTTGGGGGATGCGACCCCCCCTGATTGGTCACACCGTGCAGAACGGGTTGTTTTTTTCATCATCATCATGAGTGGTTTACTTACTGCTGCTGCTTATCGGGGTGTGCGTTACAAACACAAACACTGAGGCGTGCGCTTTCCTCCTGTCCTTCAGACTAATGAACTTAACAACACAAGGAGACTCACTTTTTTTTATCACCGGTGGAATTTCACTCTCTTCGATGAGTCAAAGCCCCCCCCCCCTGCCCCACTCTCCCTATCTCTCTCCCTGTCTCTCTCTCTCTCCCCTCTCTCTCTCTCTCTCTCTCTCCTCCCTCCCCTCTCTCTCTCTCTCTCTATCTGTTCCCCTCTCTCTCTCTCTCTCTCTCTCTCTCTCTCTCTCTCTCTCTCTGTCTGTCTGTCTATTTCTCTCTTCCTCTGCCTCTTTCTTCGCTCTCATAATCCTTTCTGTTTTCACAGTTAAACACAAAACCCAGTCAGTTTGCACTCTGCTAAACTAAACTTGTGTATTCATTTCCTCAGCACCCCCCCACGGGGAACATGGTCCTCCATTTTGCAGCGCTGAGCAACCTGGCAGTTTCATTTCACTCTCTCTCTCTCTCTCTCTCTCTCTCTTGTGGAGTCTCTGCTTCGGCCTCGTCATTCTGTATCCCCTCTTCGATCTAACGCCTGTGTCCTCTCTCTCTTTCTCTCTCTCTCTCTTTGTGTCCTTTTTTCCTTGCAGGCAAAAATAGAATCGGTAAGAGTTTCTCCTCTGTCAGTCATGGCACCATGACACTCCTCCCCCCCCCCCACCCCACCATCACCCCCCCTGGAGACCGGTGGTGACCTCTCGCAGCTGCTGTGCCTGTGCCCCCTTCTCCCCCTGTGTGTGTCTGCCTGGGCTTTATGCTGGGGCCGTTCTCGCCATCCATCACCTTCCGTCTTGCACCGAGCTGCCAGTCACTGGGAAAATCCAATAAGCCTCCCCCCTCCCCCCCCCCCCCCCCCCCCCTCCTCCCGCCCGCCGTCGCAAACACAAAGCCAGACAATATCAATGTCGATTGAAATAGTTTGCTTTAAAGCGGTTCATTTGCACTTATTTCCTTCCTTCCTTCCTCCCTCCGTTGCCCCAGATAACGCGTTCGCTAAGTCAACTTCATGCGGCGCGCTTCGTAGTTTATTAGGAAGCAGGTTGAAGGGGATGATGTCATGCAGACACAGTGAGCCCAGTAGTTGTCTCTGCGTGGGCTCTGCCCCCTGGTGGAGAAGTGGCGGAGTTTCTAGCCAGCATGTGTCTATAGTCAATAGTATGTAGTAATGCTAGTATTATATATCGCTATTTCTTAGCTTACCATCTCTCTCTCTCTCTCTCTCTCTCTCTCTCTCTCTCCTCTCTCTCTCTCTCCCTCCTCTCTCCTCGCTCCCTCTCTCTCTCTCTCTCTCTCTCTCTCTCCTCTCTCTCTCTCTCCTCTCTCTCTCTCTCTCTCTCTCTCTCTCTCTCTCTCACTCTCTCGTCTCTCTCCTCTCCTCTCTCTCTCCTCACTCACTCGCTCTTATTCCGGGGAGCAGGTCGATGGCGTCCCGTCGGTCGCGTCGCTCGCTCCGTTAGCATCGCTGCTCCTCCTCCCTCCTCTCCTCTCTCCATCCCCCCTCCCTCCTCCCCTCTCCTCCCCCCTCCCTCTCTCCCCCTCCTCCTCCTTTCCCTCTCCTCTCTCCCTCTCTCCTCTCCTCTCTCCCTCCCTCTCTCCTCTCTCCCTCTCCTCTCCCTCTCCCCTCTCTCTCTCTCTCTCTCTCCCTCTCTCCCTCTCTCTCCCTCCCTCCCTCTCCCCCCTCTCTCTCCTCCTCTCCCCTCTCCCTCTCTCCTCTCTCTCCCTCTCTCTCTCTCTCCCTCTCCCTCTCTCTCTCTCTCTCTCTCTCCCTCTCCCTCTCCCACTCTCTCTCGGGGTGAGTCTGGCCGCAGGGGGGTGATGCCAGAGATGCCTGCGCTGCCGGAGTCCTCTCTGCACTGTGTCTTCTGCTTTTACAAGCGCTTGGATGAGGAATAAAAAAACAAAAAACCCAAACCCTCGAGCTCTCGGTTGCAGAATGATCGTCCCTTGGCGCCGTTATAATGGGATAATATAATCATAATAATGCAATAATTCATGCACTCATGTTCTCCCGACTTTACGACTGTAACTCCCTCCTTCCTGTGCGTTGGTAGTCTAGTGTCCTTTTGTACCTAATAGGCAACTGCACTTTATAAACTCTGTTTTTAAAGGTGCTATACGAATAAAGTTAGATCAGCTGAGGTGTTGAACAGCTGAACAGGTCTCCGAGCCTTGCTGTGACTTGGTGTGTGGCTGTACCGCGCGACGACAAGACATGCTGTCTTCCTCACCCGACTAAAATCATAAATATCGATGTCTTCTGTCTTACTGAACATGTATCAGAAGCTTTGGATGAAGACGCCTGTTGGAGTGAAGTTAAGTATTCCATTATACAAGTCAAAGACAGGCATAGTCAACCTCACGAGTAGAAGATAGCTCCACCAAATCATCATCATTCAATATTCATGTCTGACATACAGTATATATATATATATATATATATATATATATATACGCTATACCATCCATCCGTGGTGAATGAATGCTAGGTTATGACGTAATCGGTTCATCAACGTGCCCATCAATTACCATTATCCACTTAGCGCTCTATTCCTCGTCCTGCGGAATGTCACGAAGCCATTTCCCTTTTAATGAGACAACGGAGGGGAGATAATTATCGTGAATGTAATTACATTCGCCACCTTTAGCGTATGGCGCCCACCGCGCAGAATGTACCGGTTATTTCCGCGAATAACGGCCGCCGAATTAAATGAGATTAAATTACACCAAAGTAATGAAATGAGAAACTGAGAGAGAGAGAGAGAGAGAGAGAGAGAGAGAGATTTGTCCAGACTCATTCTATGTATTAAGCCTATATTGTGTCCCGGGTTATTTTTCCACATCACGTCATCTAACCTCAATTCCCGTCGACGCAGGAACCAGTCAACGACACAAACCCAATAGGTCAAACAGAGGGGAGAGGCCTCGGCGACGCGCGGCACAGATGCTGACCGAGAACCATCACCGTTCCCGTTCCTGTTCCACATAAACCCCGGGAAAACGATTGGAACGTCGGCGCCGTAGATCTCTCAGGTCATCGGGGACCGGCCTGCAGGTCACTGGTCCCAAAGCCGCTTCCAGGGTGGAGAGGTTTTTAATTTGTCCCCTCTGTCCCATATCTATTCATGCAGAGCCATCCATGCACCGCATATCTGGAGCAAACTCCCAGTGTTCCAATTATTTATTTCCTCCATAGCAATAATGCATATTGTATATATTGAGTTTTTTGTATTGTTTGATCGTGTATACTGTGAGAATGTTGTTGTGAAATGTAAGTTAAAAGTGTAAATATTATATGTAAATAAATATATCGGGATTACATATAACATATATATATATATATATATATATCTGTACAAGAATCGGGACACAGGTATTAAAGCAGTGAAAAGCGTTGACACGTAGGACACAGGTTTTTGCTGAAGATTAATGTCATTTGTTCTCTGTTCTTCTTTTCCTTTCTTTTTTTTCATCTCATCACAATAGTCGGACACGACGTACATTTCCGCGCTGACAACAGGATTACGGTGGACCGGCGGTGGTCCCTAATCCGTTGTCATTCTGACCTTAATGCAGCCAGCAACCACCCAAACCAGACCCAGTGGTTTTCCACAGAGCACCGGGGAAACGATGCGTGTGTGTGTGTGTGTGTGTGAAATAGTGAAGAGACAGGGACTGAAAGACGAGAGACAGAGTAGAGGTGAAGTGTATTTAAACCTTTTTTTAAATGAAGAAAATTATATATTTCACTACAATCCCTCCCTCCTCCCGCCCGCCGTCGCAAACACAAAGCCAGACAATATCAATGTCGATTGAAATAGTTTGCTTTAAAGCGGTTCATTTGCACTTATTTCCTTCCTTCCTTCCTCCCTCCGTTGCCCCAGATAACGCGTTCGCTAAGTCAACTTCATGCGGCGCGCTTCGTAGTTTATTAGGAAGCAGGTTGAAGGGGATGATGTCATGCAGACACAGTGAGCCCAGTAGTTGTCTCTGCGTGGGCTCTGCCCCCTGGTGGAGAAGTGGCGGAGTTTCTAGCCAGCATGTGTCTATAGTCAATAGTATGTAGTAATGCTAGTATTATATATCGCTATTTCTTAGCTTACCATCTCTCTCTCTCTCTCTCTCTCTCTCTCTCTCTCTCTCTCTCTCTCTCTCACTCTCTCTCTCTCTCTCTCTCTCTCTCTCTCTCTCTCTCCATACAACAACAGGCCCCCCGCCCGTGAGCGGTGTGGAGCAGCTGTCCACCACGGCGGCCATCTTTGAGCACGTGGACCGCATGTCCCGCTCCACGGAGGCCAGCCGCAGGCTCCCCAACAAGATCCAGCTGATCGCCATGCAGCCCATGGCCGTGCCCCCGATCCTGGGGCCCGCCGTTAACGGGAAGGCCCCGGAGCACGGCCACATGAACAAGGAGGTACGCAATTCTCTACATCAGGAGACAACACACACACACAGACTACCTGGTACATTACATCTCTCCTTGTTTTATGAGGTTAATGTTCTTTGTACTTTGTCCCTGTTTAAATAAATACATTCATTCATTCACTCCCTCTCTCCTACATTCACCTCTGGTGCTATGAAAACGTTGACTTGACATCCACATGTGCCCTAAATTGCACACGGCGGCACCGTTTTGTAGCGTTGTCGGAAATTTGAGTGTTCAAATCTGGTTCCGTATATTATCGTGCACTACAAATACTACCCATAATGCACCGTAAATTATGCACACTTATAGGTGCAACATATCCCACGATGCATAGTGGTTTTCATTGACATCGGATTTGTCCAATAGAGATGGTCCGGCACATACACACACACACACACACGTCACACTGATAGATTTCCAGGGCATAATTAGTGTCTGTATTCCCATATCTCCCGCCTTACTTTCCCTAAATAGTGTTCACTTTATATATCCAGTATATGTCCAGTATATACTGTATGTGGTCAGGGCATGCACAGCTTAACTCTTCCGACCCCTTACTTATGTTCACCTATCACGGTGTAGCTGGTTGCTAGGATACGGGGGTGGGGTGTCACTCACTGCTGACCCTGCCGTCTCCCTTCAGATGCAGGTGGCGCTGAGACACAAGTCGGAGATCGAGCACCACCGCAACAAGATCCGTCTGCGCGCCAAGCGGAAGGGCCACTACGACTTCCCCGCCATGGAGAGCGTGTCCACCAACGGCTTCTCCGACGCCAAGGACCCGGGCCGGATCTACCAGAAGGCCCGACAGCAGATCGACCGCATCCTGGACCCCGAGCTCCACATGCCCTCCATCTTCACAGAGCCCAAGAAAGGGTGACGACCCCCGCCCCTCCTACCCCTCTACCCCGCCCCCACCCTACACACACAAGCATGCACGCGCACACACAAGTTAGTGCTAGGGAATATGTTCATAGTAATGATCAATGGTCAAGTACAGATGTCACGTGACTACACAGCATCCATGTGTTCTGGTGTGCAGTAGAATGTTCCGGTCTCCGGTCGGAAGGTAACGATCACTAACGTTGGCGATCCCTCTTTTGTCTCTCTGTCTCTCTCTCTCTCTGTCTCTCCCTCCAGCGGGCGAGGGAGACGGTCCCCGAGACAGAGGAGGGCGGACCAGCTGAGCGGGGCCGTGGCGGACGCCGACAGAGACCACCTGATCACCAGCGACAGCGACGCCGTCTACAGGAGGGGTCCCGGTGTCAGCAACGTGGCGTTCGTGGTGGGTACCCACCCCCCCCCCCCCCCCCCCCCCCCCCAACCACATCGTAGCAGCCTAGGTTCCATTCCCACCTGCGGTCCTGTGCTACATGGCATTTCCTCTCTCTTGCAGCCCACTTTCCTGTCCATACAGGTCTAAAAAGTCCAGGCAAATATATTTTAATAAGTGTAGTCTAGCAGTAGTGAAGATGTTTGACACCTTCTCTGTCTGATATTTTGCTTTAAAAAAAACATACTTAATCACTCAGGCTGATGAGTATAGGTTTAAACCTTATTTATCAAAAAGCTGACATGTGTGAGTTAGCGTGTGTGCTCAATACATACACAAACATTATGGACATAATGCAGCAGCCTTCAGACGAGGCTGCATATGGCTCTGCATATGGCAGCTCGTACCTTATAAATATTACAGCACACACTTATTATTTTCTGTCAGCTCCGGCCCAGACAACAACAACAACAAGCTCTGATGTGTACAAATTAGCAAACACATAAGTTGGCACATTTTTGTTAATGTGTGGTTGTTGATTTAATTCATTTCGGTATTGTTTCAGCACTCATGTTACATCCTGCAAGCAGTCAACGGGGATACAAAGTAAAGGGATGGATCTAAAAATGTAAAATACCTGTAACATATCACAGATGGTTGTATCCACTACACACCTACCAGGAATATGTCATAAAATATATTTTTGTACTTCTCAAATTCAGCCAGGAATAAAAGACTATGAATGAAAGACTCAATAGACTGAAATGATGTGAGATTGTAATGGATTTCATGGACCATCATCTGATACCTAATGCACACCTTGATAACCCTTAATAACATCATTGATTAAATAGATTCCTGTCGTCCATCACTTAACATTGGCTTGTTTGCCTTCGCTGCTTCTCTTCTGAATTATTTCTTTCCCCCCCTCCCCCAGTCGGACCCTGACCAGGGCTCCCCGACCCGGAGCCCCTCGCCCAGCGACGACGTCTTCCTGGGCCCCTCCTCCCCGCCGCGGGGCCACGCTCCTCCCCCGCCCCCCTACGCCCCGCCCCAGCCCTCCATCGAGGAGGCGCGGCAGCAGATGCACTCGCTGCTGGACGACGCCTTCGCCCTGGTGTCGCCCACCTCACAGGGCAGCGCGCCGGGCGTCACGCTGCCGGGGGTGGGCAGCCTCAACTCCCCCGTCGGCTCCAGCCCGCCGGGCCCCGCCTCCAGGGCCTGGAGCTCCTCCCACCCGCTGCCCCTCAGCTCTTTCCCTGGGGTGAGTAGTCCTGAGTAGTTCCAAGATTGTGTAAATCGCCGTAGATGACGGCAATGCGAACATTGTGTGATTAGTCAGAAAATCAAAGCGGGGGCGTGGTTTATTTTGATCTGATTCCCCCCGTCTCCATGGAGACTAGTTAACAAGACTAGTGACCAAACCCTATTGAGTACAAAACAAGTTTGCGGCCGGCTGAAGTGAAATCAGCTCCTTTTTGAAGAACGCTGCCCCCGCACCCTCCCTCCTTCCACGGTCAGATCCATCCCTCTGCTTCAGAGCGCTGATGACAAACCACATAGGTGAGTCTTTCTCGCCCCCGTAAGCCCTGTGAGCCTTCGGCAGATTGAGTCCTCGTAAGCCTTCCCCAGTCAGTCAGTCAGTCAGTGGATCTGGCTGTGTTGTGGATCTCTACTTGTCTCAGTGTGGAAGGTGTAGAAGGAGTAGTAGTAGTAGTTTGTGTGCAGGGGCTTGAATAGTGAATCCTTTCTATTGGCCGTCTCATCATCCCACAGCAGGGGGGGGGGCGGGGGTGGACCTCCAGACCCACGTCTTTACTCCTTTCCACTACGCTAATCCGCTAAGGATTCCTCCATCTGTTGCTCCCCCCCACACACCTCCCAGCCCACCACCACCGCCACCACCACCCAGTCGGTAGCTTGTAAACCGTGGCCTACACTCTCTCTGTCTCTCTCTCTATCTCTCTCTCTCCGACCCCCTCCTGTGCCCCGGGACGGTGGGGTAATGCATCCCCTCTGGGGTTTAGCATGATCAGCTTAGCTGCACTTACGTGGCACAGCTGAATGTGTGCATGAAGTGGCGAGGCATCCAAGTATTGAATGGATCATTGCAGTATCTTCCTTATACGTTTGATGACATGACAGCAGGGATGCAGTATAAGCTGTTATAATATAATGTCAAATTACGACACAAACGTGTAGATTGCATGAGTTCTCTGTGACTTTTGATTATTTGTAATGACCGTAGCGATGGATACTAGTTTTTGTTCCCAAATGGATTAAAATGCGAGGCCATAAAAAGTTGTTAAATGTATTGCATTTATATAAGATGCTTTACAGTTGCTTGACATAACACACATTCATGCAATGGATAATCAACCAACAGTTCAGAGCATGTTAGTGTGGCGCCTTGCTCAGGGGACACCTCAACATGAGCTTGCGGAGCCTTTATTCGTTAACCTAGTAATCCTTTCCTGTTGTTCTCAGTACTTCTTCCTTACCTCCCACTCTTACCTCCTGGTTCTGCCACCTCACAGTGTCTTGGGTACCAACTGATCAATGGTTGAGCTGAGTTGACCCAGGTTGTCCAACCACATCAGGAGGTACGCCGGTGGATGACTTAATAGTGAGTCTAAAACACCAGCCACAGCCACCGCCACTGCACGGCCAGGTACATCTGCATGATGGGAGGGAGACGACCTACACAAGTGTCCTCATCCTGACCACTCATCCTGTCTGTTTGTCTTCTCTCTTCTCTCTCTCTCTCTCTCTTCTCTCCTCAGTTCTCTCTCTCTCCTCTTTCCCCCTTTAGCCCCTCACCCTTTCTCAACCCCCTCACCCACAGAGGTACAACGACCTGGGATTGCCCCCAAGCCTGCTGCATCGGTGAGTCGTGCAGGATGCCGTCTGATTGGCCACCACCACTAACACCCCCTCCCATATATCAACCGTTTCCACCAATAACGGGGTCACATTGATCTCTGTCCGATCTCAGCACCCAGTGGACATGTTTTATATTGTTTTTATTCCCTGTGGGACGGCTCCGCTGGGAAGGCGCACGCACACTGAATAATTAAAGGGGGAATCATCATTATTTCATCCGTCTAATGGATCCGATCCAAGCATGTCTCCCACTCTGCTGGCTTGCGTTGTACACACTCACATCCTCTCATATCCTCACACACATACTGTCTCATAAGTCTATGCTCGTAGAAGTAGCACACTGACACGCTCCTACTCAACTCAAAAGGTCTGTCTGGAAGTGCATTCACTCTGTAGTTAGTGAGACACAGACCGAAAAGATCAGATCTCTTTATTGTCATATGGTTCTGAAAATGGTCCTGCATCAAAAGTGCCATTGTTACGTGAGACAATGAGACATGGAGAGATACGATCATAAAGGGTGTACAATATCTACATCATACAATATATGTTGTGTGTAAAGAATTATAAATTATAAAACATAAAATAAAAAAATGTAAATGAAAGATATAACAGGCAAAACATGTTTCTCCTCCTCCCACCAGTACAGAAATAGCAACAGCAAAAAACATTTATTAATCTAGCTATTGTCTCTCATCCGAAGCTGCTGTTGTGCTCAAACTATTGCCTTGCAACAGAGGAGCCCACCCTGACGCCAATATGTCGACTGTACAGACTAGAGAAACAAAGCAAACAAGTCTCAGCAGTTACAGCCATTTTTAAATCCGAGCCAGGAGCTCACTACTCCGTCTCCGTGGTCCTCCTCTGTGTCTCCAGACAGGGGCTGGGCCCCAGCTTCCTGCCCCCAGGGGAGGCACCGGGCGCTGGGCCACCGCTGCAGCCTGACAGCCTGTACCCCAGCAAGGCCCACCACTACGCCGAGGAGCAGCCCCTGTCGGCCAGGCCACGGCCAGTAGGGGGCACTGCAGGTACAGTAACAAAAAAAACCTCTCACACCCACACACACACACACACACACACACACACACACACACACACACAGAAAGAGTCTGCTTGGTGCGCTACCTGGAAATCAATGTTGCATCCCCCTATGCCAGTCTCACCCTCACCTCTCCAGTCAACATCAGCGGGCAGAGCGAGAACGTTTAGCATCGATCTGGACTCGGAGTGCTGTGTTTGTTGGATGTGTCCTGGATGAGTCTTAACCCAGAGCAGCCCTCGTAGACCTGCCAGACCTCAAGCCTGGCTGAATTATTAACACAGCCCCCTGCCCGCTCGGCCTTGTGTGTGTACGTGTGTGTGTGTGTGTGTGTGTGTGTGTGTGTGTGTGTGTGTGTGTGTGTGTGTGTGTGTGTGTGTGTGTGTGTGTGTGTGTGTGTGTGTGTGTGTGTGTGTGTGTGTGTGTGTGTGAGTTACAATCATACGAATCGTTTTGGCATCCCCGCACACACAGCATGAATCAGTGCAGAGGCAGACTGAGAAATATGTGTAATGCTTGTGTGTGTGTGTGTGTGTCTGTATGTGTGTGTCTGTATGTGTGTGTGTGTGTGTGTGTGTCTGTATGTGTGTGTCTGTATGTGTGTGTCTGTGCACGTGCATGCATGTGCGTGTGTGTGCTCTCATCTTGCCCATGCAGGCTCCCAGCTCCACCACCTGACGCAGGTGGGTCTGTCCAGCCGGGTCAGCAGGGGGGGGCCCGGGGGACAGAACGGCGTGGTTGGCTGGAGCCATTACCATGACAACGACTACTCCGCCCCAGGCCCCGGCAAGGATGCGGTGAGTTCAGCTGACCAGGGTTAAAGTTGACTGAAAGTCTGCGCTTAAAGCTTTCTAAAAATACGCTGTGTCTATAATTACTGTAAAATCAGGATGTAGAAGCCACCCATTATCCCGCCCCAACAATGATTATTAAAATGGGTTTTTTTTGTGATGTTTCTTCACTATTATCCAGCTACAATTCCCACCTAACCTAACATCCCACCATCCTGCTGTCTGTATCTCCTCCCAGACGCCAAGGAACGGTGTCCGGGAGCCCTCGGCACCGCCCGCCCACCAGGACACCCTGGGGCTGGGCTACCCCTCGGCGGCGGCAGTGGGGGCGGGGCCGGCGGTGGCTCCTCCCCCGGAGCCCCTGGCCACCTACCCGCCCGCCCACTCCTCCGCCTCCCTGATCAAGGCCATTCGGGAGGAGCTGCTGCGGCTCTCCCAGAAGCAGGCGGCTGCGCCCGGCTACCACAGCTGAGGCCCCTCCCCCACCCCCGGGCCGCCGATCCACTTCCCCCGTCACTAGCCCCGCCCCGCCCCTGCCTTGTCTCTCCCTCTCTGACCGCTCGGGTCTGTTGATGCTTCCTGTGGAAGCGTCCCACTGCGGGAAGGAAGACACACAGGATGTGACACGCGAGGACACGCCTCTCCACCAGGCTGCAGGAAGTGAAGGCAGCGTGTATGTCAGGGTATATATATCCGTCTGATGGTACACAAACTTGAAACTCGTGGGACAGATTGTTTGATACGGTGTTTTATGAGGGTCGTGCTTTGTCACCGCCGTACCGTCTGAGAGCTGCTGTTTTGCGGGCAGCATCCGGGGACGATCTGGAGAACTGAAGAGAGATGCAGGCAACAAGCAGGACACCCTGGGCCCTAGTGTTCTGGACCGTGGGCCTACTGTGGAAATATTGTTCCTCCTCCCGACGTTCTCCGCCACGGCAAACGTTTTAGCCAAAACCTACTCGCCACTGTCGACGGCTGTTGTCGGCAGTTTGGACAGAACTACAATTTGTGTTGTTGTTTTTTGGGTTTTTTTTTTGCTGTGTTTGTTTCTAATCATAACACTAATGGTAGGCGTTGTTTAGGATGGTGTGTGTGTGTGTGTGTGCGTGTGTGTGCGTGCGTGTTTGTGTGCGTGCACAACTTACCAATGGTTGTCTCATTCTGCCTTACCATCTTTTTACTTTTTACGACACACAAAGACACCACGAGGCATTGCTGAGCGAGCACGGGGCGTCTCCAGTATTCACCCCTGATTGAAAGATAATGGATTGTTTTTTAAGTTTCTCTTTCTACATGAGCGTAGCGGCGGCTCGGGTGGAGTTTTGCGCTTCCTTGCTCCGCCTTCACACTGTGATCCAGGGGCTCTGAGCGGAGCTTCCCCTGCTCCACCACCGAGCTCTGCAGCTATGTCACCCACTATGCCGCCGATGGCTGGGTGGTGCGTGCTGGGACATAGCACTAGAGCCCTAGAGCTGATGTCTACAGCTGTGCACCTCCCCTGTCAAGCGAGCATTCAGTGGCCATGGTAACAACGTTCAATTGTATTAGTGACTTCTAAAAGTGGCGGCAGATTTTGCTCCAGTTGGAAGTGCCTGTGAGGCAAGTCAGTGAGGACTTGTGGTGAGGGGAGCGAGTATAAGTACATATAAACACTACCTAGTATTAAAGTAGCACATCACATTCATTCACGTTCTGCGTACTACGAGGGTGGCCAACTATTGTGGCGGTGACCTTCTGAATGCTCTGAGATCAGCTCCATGTCTTCATGTGTCACGCTGGCTGCCACCAGGGGGCGCTGTATTACTGACGAAACCCCATCTATAACATTCATAGCAAAGAATAGGGATTCTTACACTTAATGTCAGGTTTGTTTTTTTTTCAACCAAAATAAAATCGCTTCCTAGCCAGATGAGGTATACAAAAAGTCAATAAATTATTCATAATCGAACGTAACTTATTAGTGAGCAATACGGAGGTCATATCGACACAACATTGTTAATTATACAGTTGATGATATTTTTATCGCCAGTTGGAGAGTACGTTATAGATACATAAACGGACCGCGTTATGATGTTCCTACTGCATAAAGGGAAAGTAACAGGTTTAGATGACTGAGGGAATGACAGCTTTCTTAACAAACCGTACACCAGACTCAATGCAACGTCTGTTTGACACAGTATTTGTTTGTTTCTGAAGCCGGCACAGTGTTCAGTGGCGCGAACACAAGTTGTATTATCAATGCTGCAGGTAAGATTTTAAGTGTTACTTGTTAGAAATGAGAATATCAGTTTTAAGTTGCCTCTGTATGAGCCAATTTAGATTTTGCGCCCGGCTCATTTCTGACCAATCAGGACAGCATCTCTTCCCTGATTGGTCTCTCGCCTGTCAATCACAGGTGCGTGAAATGGAGCTCTTCTCATTGGTGGAGGGAGGGAGGGAGCACTCTCTCTCTCTGCAACTCTTTAATCCTACCTACAGCACCTTTAATAGCTTGCCTATTGTGCTTTGTTGACTTGAGGTCCATTTTTGTAATGTTCTGCTAAAACCTTACTTTGACGTGTGTGTAGGTCTTTCAGCCACGACTGTTCTGTGCACATATTTGTTATGCTATGGGCTTGAGGTACTATTTCGTAAGTCATTTGAAATAAAATTGAAAAAAATAAAATAAACAAAAAATGGAAGAGGGCCTGATTTCAAACACAGGAGTCAACTAGACCAATACTTTACTTACTGTGGGATTGAATGGCCAGGAACGTGACATGGTATGAGGACTGAGGAATATTCATTCAATCCAACAACCACTAGTACACGTCTGAGATGCTGTGACTTCCTTAACTCATGTGATGTGCCTTACACACACACACACACACACACTCACACACACTCACCCTCTCATGTTCTATAATGGTTTCCTATCATCCTGCTTCATGAGTCATCCTCCTCTGTGAAGTATCTTGTTTCACTCGCTTCAAGAGCAACATCCCATTTCCTGCCATTTGCACTTGTTTACCAGTTGTTTTCTCACATCCAAAATATATTTCAACCTCTTTGTCTACTTGTGGTCACTTGTAATGGTTTTTCTATTTAAAGCCACATTTCTGTCATTTGGTTATTTTTGTATCCATGTCACACTGAATGGCTCCATCTGCTGGCCTGGTCCTGTAATAACAGCCTTTAACCTCCTGAGGCCAACCGTGGTTTTAGTTTATTTGTTTGGTTGGTTGTTTGTTTGTTTGTTTGCCCGTGTTGTTGTTGTTGTTGTTTTTGTGTGGAGAGTGTGTGTTGGCTGGTCCAACGTTGTATTTCAATGTGGTGCATGTGTATGTGTGTAATGTGTCATGATTGATGTCGACTATTTGTTCACATTTGTTCATGTTTGAGCATGAAATACACATGACACTGTTCATTCGTCTTTCATTTCTTCCAGCTGAAATTTCATTTGCACCATTGACTCATTGTGAAGTTGCAAATTATATATATACGTTCTCCCCTAAACTGCTTTAAAGGAGTCATTGATCAAATATGTTTAGTTGAGTTTACAAATGAGTGATTTTTATATTTTGCTCAACTAAATGTTTTTCTTTTCTTTTCTTTTTAAAGTGTAAAATGTAAATGTAAAGTGGCCCTATTTTACCACCAGGTGTGAGCATGATTATAGCATTACCGTTTCAGGTATGTGACACCCCACTTGTGAAAGTCACTTCGGTAAGCATGACTCGTGGCCATCCTTGAAACGGCTTAAAGATTAAAGATACCAGATAAAGATAGAACTTTATTAAATCCGAAGGAAATTCTTGTGCCAGGTTGCATAGCAATACAATAAAACAATAGAGAAATCAACAGAATAATACAAATAAACTAACAGACTTACAAATGTACAGACAAAATATAAAAATATATCGGCAAGATAAGATATTCAGACGGCGAAAACAATTTGGCATAGTTGAAGTGTAATACTGTGATAATGATAATGGTTAGGGGACGTATAGCACCTGATAGAAAGAATATTAAGAATATTGCACATAATATTGAAAGGTAATGTAGAAGAGGTATTGGACATGACATTAAGAATATTGCACACGATGATGAGAGGAGATGAGAGGTAGTATTACAGATAATATTTATAGATAACATGATAATAATAATAATAATACAGCACATGATAGAGAGTGTTGCACATGATGTTGGCAGTCATATTAATATTGCACGTAATACTGAGGAAAAATGCACATGATGTTGAAAGATAATATTGCACATGATATTGCTCAGTGTTCACTGTCTTGTATTTCCACTGGAGGAGGCTTGTACTGCTAATCACGCCCACAGCTGGTGGGTTTAATAGGACCCCGGCGCTCATGCTCGGCAAGTGCGTCGTGGAACCACACGGTGGCAGCACAGGGAAGACAAGACGTGACGTCGGCGCCGTGACGTCATCCTCCTTCTATAAGGATATTTCATTGAGCCGTTGAGAGGACGACGCGAGCGCGCGCGCCGTCGTCAGCCTCTCCAGGACAACCGCTTGGTAAATATAATGATACTGAAGCACGACGAATTAAGACAAGATAAGATAGAACTTTATTAATCCCGGACGAAATTCTTGTGCCAGGTTGCATAGCAATACAGTACAATAAAACAATAGAGAAATCAACAGAATAATAACAATAAACTAATTAAGATGCAGGGACACCTAGAGCCCAGTAGTCCTTCAATATCCAGTATGTGGCTACAGTGAGTCAGCTCAACTGTCTGCTGACTTGATTTAGTAGAAGCAATATAAAACCCTTCATGTTATAAAGGCTACTGGCAAATCATTTATTGTCCACAAAAGAGTTGCCAGTGAATCCACTCTTAGCTGGTTCACTCATTCTATTTAGCCTATCCATTGCAACACATGTTATGTTATGTTATACCTATACTGTACATATAATAATAATAATAATCGGTTCACGGTTGGTGGATTATCACAGAACGTTAAGCATCTAAAGCCAACTGATACCATTTAAACCCTGCATGTATCGACCCTTTAAGTCGAGCATCGATCCACTCGGTGCCAGCCTGATCACTGTCATTGATTTATTGCCCACTTGTGGAGGCTGACATCAGGAGACTGAAGATCCCTGTCCATCACCAGAGCCTTCAGGCCACACTGTGTGATGATGCGTGAAGTCAAAGGACGGCGTGTGTTGCTGTAGCCCAACAGTCAGCTGAAAGGTTAAACAATCTCCTCTTCGAAAAATGCATCTCTTATGAAGAGATACAAACACATGTTAAACAACATCATCTACAACAACGTTATAGAGCACCTTTTTTTAAACACATAAACAGGAAATGTTTTCATTGAAAGCAATAAAGGAACAGCAAACGAACAATGCTGTTCCTCAGCACCTTGGGACTTTAAAATGCTCCCCTCTCTCTCTCCCCACCCCTCTCTCTCTCTCTCTCTCTCTCTCCCCCCCCCTCTCTCTCTCTCTCTCTCTCTCTTCTCTTCTCTCTCTCTCTCTCCCCCACCCCTCTCTCTCTCTCTCTCTCTCTCTCTCTCTCTCTCTCTCTCTCTCTCTCCCCCACCCCTCTCTCTCTCTCTCTCTCTCCCCCACCCCTCTCTCTCTCTCTCTCGCTCTCTCTCTCTCTCTCTCTTCCCCCCTCTCTCTCTCCCCCTCTCTCTCGCCCCCTGATCTCCCGTCCTTTTAAGCTCGTTATGTCTGGTCACTGTAGACAGACTGCTCCATTTCCGCCTGTGGAGTTTGTGTCCCGTGTTTTGACGATCGATACTCAGTACACAAAATTTGACCATCTTTGCTGGAGGAGTTGTGTTACTGACCAGGAACATGTCTAATCGCAAGAGTAAAAAAACATAAATAAACTGGGAGCACCTCTTATCTGTGTTCACAGACCCATCATGTTATTATTATGTGTTTAGAACAGCCTGGTTTCATTTAATTTGCCGGCGATAGCTCCCCTGGCCACCAGACTGACCCTTCACCTGGGCCCTGACCTGCCTAGCCTCTAATACCTGTGTGTGTGTGTGTGTGTGTGTGTGTGTGTGTGTGTGTGTGTGTGTGTGTGTGTGTGTGTGTGTGTGTGTGTGTGTGTGTGTGTGTGTGTGTGTGTGTGTGTGTGTGTGTGCGTGTGTGTGTGTTTGCAGCTTCGTCCAGCCCAGTGTGGTTCAACAACAACAGAGCACACACACAGGAGTTAATCTGGATCATGACGGTAATTATCAGAGAGAGAGAGAGAGAGAAGAGAGAGAGAGAGAGAGAGAGAGAGAACATGAGTGGGAGGGGAGGGGGGAGATGAGGACATTTGTGATGGTGGAGGTGGTGGGGTGGGGAGCTGGTGCAATCGTACACGACCGAGGAGGAGGAGGAGGAGGGGGGGAGGAGTCTTCAGTTACAGCAGGCTGCTGCTCAGTCCACTGACCTTGGAGGGAAGGGAAACTGCGAGCGAGTGAGGGAGGGGAGACACAGAAAGAGAGAGAGAGAGGGGAGGAGAGAGAGAGTAGGGCCATCCCACACACACACAGAGACACACACACATACAGGCGTAAGCTTACTGACAGAGTTCCAGCACTGCGGAGCTGCCTGTGTTCTGTGACGCTCTCCATCTGTAGCTGGTGTCTGGAGGCGCTGGTGGTGGTGCTGGTGGTGGCGGCCCAGCAGAGGAGGACGTGTGCGGGGGAAGCGGTCGGAGGCCGCAGGCGGATGACTGGAGCTAGCTGGCGGCCGCGTCTGTTCCCGTGAGTAGACGTTAGCTTCAGGCGATCTCCACCGTCGCTCACCTGTCATTTCGCGGGACATGTGTTGTCGTTGCTAAGTGCCCGTGTCGGTACAAGATAATGTGTGTATTTGTGTGTGTGTGTGTGTGTGTGAACGTCAGTGTGTGTGTCTGTGTCTGTGAATGTTGCTATGTGAGTGTGTGTGTGTGTGTGTGTGTGTGTGTGTAGATGTGTTTATGTGTGTGTGTGTGTTTGTGTGTGTGTTTGTGTGCGTGTTTATGTGTGTGTGTGTGTGTGTGTGTGTGTGTATGTGTGTGTGTGTGTGTGTGTTTGTGTGTGTGTGTGTGTGTGTGTGTGTGTGTGTGTGACTTATATATTGCAACATTGCCATGAAATCAGACCTCAGGAATGCGTGTCTCCCCACCTCACTGGGCTGTCACGGCAGACCGTGTCTTTAAAAACAGCCTCATGCGTCTCCGTGTTTGTGTGTCTACATGTCAATAGCTGTGATGATGTCATCTTGTTTATTTTCCAAACACATGCCGTACCGCAATCAGTGTGTGAGGAACTGCCTGTCAACCATGTAATGACAACAGATAAACATGATAGATGAACATGATAGATAAACAGATAGACATGCTCAGTCTGCTATCAGTCGATCAGAGTTCAATATTTTTTTTACGACACTCCTCGCTGCGGTAAACACGCCTGGAGGAAGCACGCCGTTCGCCCCGTGTGTGTTTGTTTACCGGCACACTGACGCGGCGCTGTGGCCAATAGCGGCGGGCCTATTCCTGGCCGGCCAATAGGGACCCCTGATGCAGAACTCCTCTGCAGTATCGAGTGTTCACGCTCACACACACACACACTCTGCTGCTGCTGCTGCTGCTGCTGCTGCTGCCACCACAGATGCCACTTGCCTGCCATGTGGATATGTGATTAGCCTCGGATACCAGCGTTGTGAAACCAAAAATATGTCTGCGGTATGCCGGGCGGTAACAGGAGAGCACAGGCATGCATGTAGCCAGACACACACACACACACACACACACACACACACACACACACACACAGAGGGTTAGAGAGAGAGAGAGAGAGAGAGAGAGAGGGAGAGGGTGGAGTGGGACGAGGGGGGAGATTCTTCATTATCACGGTGTGACGTCATTGCAGCTCTCCCCGAACAGCCGCACCATAAGTGCGCGCTATCTCTGCTGACGCTTCCTCATTCCTCTGTCTGACGTCGGCCAGCGTCACCGGGCCAGAGAGCGAGGGAGAAAGAGAGAGTTGGAGAGAGGGTGAGAGAAAGGGGAAGACAGAATGGGAGATTGAGAGGGCGAGAGAGTTAATGTTTGGAACCCAGGCGTGATTGATTCCATTGAAGCTAATCTGAGTTCCGGGATCGGCCACTGACACTAAAGCTGTAGTTGAGAATACCTCACACACACACACACGCGCACACACACACACACACACGCACTTGACACCCAAGGAGGGAAAACGCGGGCCAGTAGGGTGGTCTGTGTTTTCACAACAGTCAAAGGGACTGCAGCAGTATCTGGTGGTGAAAATGAACGTTTGTGCCGTCGTGTTGTTGTTGCTAAATACTAGCGGCCGCTGTGCTACACCCTGCGGCGTTGCGAAGTCCATCGATATCTCCTAGATTAGCACTTTAACTTACTTACTAGCATGGTGTGACGAGATGCGAAAAGGGCACAGCCTTTTTTAATGTTTATGCGGGTTTTATGGCATCGTTCTGCCCTGTCGTTGTTCAGGGTCTCCCTCGCTCTCTCTTTCTCCTCTCTCCCTCTCTCTGTCTCTCTTCGTCTCCCCCCCTCCATCTCTGACTCACTCTCTCTCTCTCTTTCTCCCTGTCTCTGTCCACTAGCACCTACAGTAGCGCTGCAGAGACAATGTGTGCCATTGTCAGCCATTGTGCTGTGCTGTGCTGTGCTGTGCTGTTGGCTTGTGAGGCGAGTAGGAGGCACAGCGCTCATGTGATGTTCAAGAGGGAGGTGAAAGGCTGTCATTCATTTATCCTACCCCCCCATCACCACACCTCCCTCCATGCTCACACCCACCTCACAACCCCCCCCCTCCCCCCCATCACCACACCTCCCTCCATGCTCACAGCCACCTCACACAACCCCCCCCCCCCCCCCCTCTCTGCTGCTGCTGTTGCTGCTGCTGCTGCCGCTGGAACTCCTGTTTCTGTGGCTGGAGCTACAGCACATAATGAAGATGCCGTAACGGCGATTGAAAGCGAGGTGATGATTTATGTCCCCACGTTCATACAAACGTCTCAGCGAAGGCCGGGCAGTCGAGTGAGTCCACTCTGAAACCAAACCAGAGGGTTGACACGGCCTGTTTTCAATGTTTCCATGCGTATGTGAAGTTTTGGCGAGGTTCCTTTTGAATCTAATAATATTGATGATCCAAAATGGTTGCCACTTCCATCTGGTCTCTGAGCCCCTCGGGCGTGTGTGTGTGTGTGTGTGTGTGTGTGTGTGTGTGTGTGTGTGTGTGTTTGTGTGTGCGCGTGCACACATGTGCATAAAAAGTTAGAAATAGAGATGTCTCTGTCTCCACCCATCTGCGTGTCCATGTTATAGTGTTCATTTTTGTGGCTTTGGGTGAATTTTTTTAGTTCATGTAAATATTTGGGCCCCGCCAGACAATGGCCGATGTGTGTGTCTCTCCGCTCATATGAAATGTTCCTGTATGGACGCACGGGTCACCATAACCCCATGCTCCACTTAACGTCCAAACGACAATCAGTAGATAATCTGATGAAGCTATTGTTTCTTTTAATGGCTCGCGCAGGGCAGGCGGTCTGTGGCTGTGTGTGTGTGTGTGTGTGTGTGTGTGTCTGTCTCAGTAACCTCAAACATACATTCCTATACCAGGCATTTTATCTAATTTCGTCTTGACACAAATGATAATGTATGAGTACCCTGCCCCTCCCCCACCCTCCCTTGACCAATCAGCAGAGGGCATGGAGCTACCGTGTTCCTATCAGAGGGAAGTTACTCCGGGAAATCAGGGGCTTGTGGTTGTGGTCTTCTTCATCAGATTGAGCAGAGCTCTCCAGGAGGTCGGTTGCACAGTCTGTTGGCTCCTCTGGGTTTCTGTCTTATTTCCTCCGTTTTCTCACTCCTCTCCCCTCATGTACCCGTTATATGCCAGCCGGCACCAGTCACCACCACCGCACCCCCCTGCACACGGCCGCACGGCGGGCAGACGCCAGTTACTCCGGCTGGCATGAGAGAGCGCAGATGCGGGAACGGGGGTTAGCTAGCTCCTCGGGCTTGGCCACATGCTCATGTGAGGACTCAGCACAGTCAACCAGCGGCTCGGTTTGCTGCTGCTGCTGCTGCTGCTGCTGCTGCTGCTGGCATGGGTCACCCTGTTACTTCTGAGCCAAGCTCCTCTGCAGACATCAGCTCACTGCGGTACACTGGCCTCAGCATATAGACATGCACACACACACACACACGCTCACACACACACACACGCTCACACACACACACACACACACACACACACACACACACACACACACACACACACACACACACACACACCGCGGGCACAGAGGAAGAGGATGGATCTGCGTGAGTTAGTCTAACCCTGTCGTCAGTTTCTTCCTCTGGGATCAGCGTCGGTCAGTTTGTTTATCCACCTGTGAGCGGTTACAGCGGGAATGGAGCCAGTGGGTGGGGATGACTGAGGTGATGGAGGTGATGGTGGTGACGGCTCCTGCCTCTGTAATGGTCCTGTGCCGCCCCCTGTCCTTTGTGACGGTCGTCTCCTGTTTCGTTCTATTTTTTTTCTCCCACTCTGCTTTTGATTTTGGCATTCGCGTGCGCGTCTTGCCGGTGGCTTGGTAATTTTTGTTTTCTCTCCGCGCCTGGGAACCATGGCGATATTTTGCACAACAGTGGTTTCACAGTTTACCGCAGCCAGGGTTGGGGTGAGGACCACCTCGGTTGATTAGCAACTTTACTGCTAAGTCAGAACAAAATTGGGTGCGGATTTGCACCCAACGTTGTAATTATTCAGCCTGCGCCTCAAATGAACTATTACATTTAGGTCTTTACAATCTGGGCAGGGTTCCTAGCTATTTTGAGTTCTCATGGTTCTAATAGTTTTTTTCTAAGATTTTTTTTTTTAATAAAATGTCTTGACTTTGAGTGTTTGATTTGGGCTGCATACACGCAGATGAAGACACATGAGAAGAAGCAGAGATGTTTGACTTCCTGTTGTCTCAGCTTTGACACCTGTCCTGGGCCATCTATATCAGGCCACACAGCAAGTCGTGGCCTATGTGTAGCGCATAAGGCCTCCTCGCTATTCCCAGGAGTCCCTGAAGGAGGAATGAGGAATACTTGGCTGTTAGAGATGGTGATGATGACTCTGGAGAAGCACGGTGGAAAATCTTTAACAAACCACAGTTTGTCCCCAAGGTAGTCCAGTAGCCAAATGTGACTACTCTACTTAGTGGCAGGATCGCAACACTGGAGCTAGGAGCTACAGTGTGTATAAAGGCCTCAGCATGCTTCTGTGCGGTTTGTCTGGATCCTACGCGCACACCGCAGGCAACAATGTGACGAATGGTTTTCAATTCATGCTTCTGTGCAACCTACACAGCAACGTGGCATGACACCACCAAATGTACATGAGAAGGGGATTTATCAACCAACTATACAACTAAATCTGTTTATGGAAGTTCAAAACATAAACTCACCCCCTTTTTTTCAAAGAGGAACTGGTGAACACACATTGGAGTGAAAAGAAATGTTTCAAACGTGGAGCAATTACCAGACTTCAATGTCTCTTAGAAACAAAGCTGAACTAGGTTAGCTGTAGCCTGGTCAATTCACCGAGCCGCCTCTGAGTTGATGGCCGTGTACAGGACAGGGCCCCTGCTACCGTGTTGCTAGGTTGCTGCTAGCCCGATGTTCCGGGCCCCCGTGTTGCAGCCCCCGAGCCTGTACAGGCAAGGCAATGGTGTCACTTTGTGATGAAAAGTGGTGGTGACATCATGGCTCAGATGAAGAATAACATTTTTAAATCCGTCCCCCATTACATTTCAGGCAATGTAATGACGGTCCCCGCTCAGTCTAAGCGGCGAGGGTCTGGCCTGGGTGCCGGTAGTGAAGGTCAAACACACCACTATCGTGTGCAGCTGTTTCAATATTGTGACATGTGATCTGAGGCTGGCACAAAGAGGCCCTTTAAACAAGACCTGGGACACAAAAGCCTGGGAGAGCAGGGAGGCTCATCCCGCCGCCAGGCTGACCCCCGCAGCTCACAAAGACAACGCACACGCACGCACGCACACACACACACACGCATGCATGCAGGTACACATCCATGCACGCACGAATGCACACACACACATGTGCATGGACGTACACACACACACATGCATACACAGACATGTGCATGCAGACAAAAACTCACACATGCACTCTTGCATACATACACAGACAAATGATAACAGACTCATGCATGCAGACAAAAACACACACACACACACACATGCAGGCCCACACACACACACACACATACTCATACACACACACACACACACACAAAACAAAACAAACAGAAAATGTGTTTGTTCAACAAATATCCTCCAGCTCTGTAATATGCGAGTGGTTATGATGTGTATAACTACGTGGAAGGCGTTGCAGTGTGTTGTGTTATGCTAGCTATTGCGCAGTGTAGCCCACAAAGCATCGTGCGAGGCTCTTCGGACATGGATACTTTGGGAATCGCGAGGCCGCTACTGTCCCCATTAAACGTTCCATTATGGCTTCAAAAACAAACAAACTCGTCAATCACAGAGTCAGCAGTGGATGTGTTTGCCGCACGAACCATGCGGTGAATAAACATCACGTCGAGACGTAAAAAAAACAACCCTAACAAAGGAGAAGTGGTGAGTGAACACTTTATCTCACAAGTCTGAGAACAGAACTGCTTTTGTGTCGTCTCCTGCTCTCTCTCTGTGTCTCTCTAGCTCTCTCTCCCTCTCTCTGTCTGTCCCATTCTCCCTCTCTGACGAGATGTTTGAGAGTGTGTTGCGCGCCTCATCCCCCCCCCCCCCCCCCCCCCCCCCCCCCACCCCCGCCACTGGTAACTCTCATAGCGGTGTCATTTTTCCACTGCCGCCTATGTCACGGCCATGGATCGTACCCGAGGACACAGGGAAAGACACAGGCCAGGCCTCCTCCTCCTCCTCCGCCTCTTCCTCCTCCACCTCCTCCTCCTCCTCCTCCGCCGCCGCACTCCCTGCAGGATCCTACGTGAGGGCCGTGACCTTTCGGAGACCTCCGGAACGAACAAACCGCAATCGGACGAAACATGAATCACTGAGCGACATTTAGAAAGTGAATAACTATTCTGAAGCCCTCCTTCCAGCTCTGTCTCCAAGTTCACACATGACGTGACGTGAGAGAGAGAGAGAGAGAGAGAGAGAGAGCGTCTTTCAGGCAAACAAGTTGGAACGGCCAAAAGTCGCTGCTAATTATGCGCAAGTGGCTGACAAGTGTGAAATTGCCTTTCTGGTTGTTTTATTTTTCTCAGTTGTTAAAAGGAACGCCGGGTTATTTCCATGCCAGGAATGATCTTGATCAAATCCTGCCCTTTGTTCACCACCACTGACATTCTCTCTCACACACACACACACACACACACTTTATAATGCATGTCCAGAGCTTAAGCGCGCCAAGTGAACGGTGTTTAAAAACAAAACATCGGCATAGGGCCTGCAACACATGCACGGCTTATGATATATCTTTGTTAACGGACTCTTTTTTTGATGTTGTGTAATCACCGGCGTTCTACGTTCCCGTGAGCCCGTGGACGAGCCGCGCAGCAACGTCAGCGCGGCCCAAACGTATCTAATTGTATGAAATGAAAAACAGGCCTAGGAAGAATGCAGCTTCTTCCAAATTACAACCGAATGTGCAGAGCAAATAACGTCATAGCAGGCGGTGCGGCGGCGGGGATGGTGTCAGAGCCCAGCTATGACCTCACACACTGAAGAGAGTGTGAGAGTTTATGTATGTGTCCTGCGTACACGTTACATGTCACATGGCTGGCCCACCGAGGTTCCAAGTCAGGAACACTTATAAGAACACAGCGTTCAAAAGGGTATGAACTATTGCATTGGCTTTAATCACTCACGCTCACATGTGGGGTGGGTATACGAGAGTTGTTCCAGGGAACATAAATATCAGCCAGGGCTCATTGAACTCATATAAACAGCCATTTTATTTCTGGAGACCAGAGAGATGAGAAATTCAAGACCACATGTAGAAGAACTCACTGTTTCATGTTCCTAATTCCACCAAACATGTCCCATAATCCCAGGGTACACGTTGATTGCAGGAGCATTTATACCCTCGCAATTTCTGCCGTGATGGAAACATAGGTATGATGTTGATACATCCATAATCATAGACCCTTTAGCAGTCAAAGGAAATCAAAGCAGCACCAGAAACATCTCAGCAGCAGCCTCTTAGTCACATCGCTGGATTGAAAGCGCTGGAACATAATTGCAGTGCAGTGCTGCTTGTATACCAGCTGGGCACCGCCCAACAAAACACTAATCCCCCCCCCGCCCACCAGATATGCCTTCATCTCCCTCCTCCTCCTCTGCTGGCCAGGGTGTGGAGCAGGGAGGGCGGGGGAACGGGACACTCGAGGGGTTCCTGAGTCAGGCCGGGTTCCGTTTTGCACAATGCCATGGTAACTATTCTCCCCGGGGACAGCCGGGCAGGCCCCCCTGTCAGCAGCTCATCTCTACATGGCTGAGGGGGGTGGTGGGGGGGAGGGCGGGGGGTTGGGGGGTCTAGAGGCCTTTGGCTCCATAGCTGCTGCATCATTTATAATTCCATGTCTGTGTTTTCTTCGATGACCTTTACACAGGCTGCACAAAAGTAGGACAGACAAATAGGCAGACATTCGCTCACTCAAGGACACATGCGCACATACCAACACACACACAAAAAGGCACCTACATGGCCACGCCCGTGCTGACTCGCTCTACGCAAACAAGAGTCATCGCATGCGTCCCTGAAGCGTCCGACTCGGCGCTTGGGGATTGGCCGGCCTTTGAAAAGTTGACAAGGCAGTGCAAGCACAGGCGTCTAAACTATGCTAACTGTGGAGTCACTGTGCTATATAGAGAGCCTCGACGAGTCCTCCCCCTGGGCTGAAACTGCACGAGAACCAGAGGCCTCCAACAACCACCACCGGTACCACCACCGGCAGCCCACCAGCCACAGCCAGACATGAAATCCAGTTTCGGAGAAATCACCTCGCGATACAGTGGCACATTCCTAGAGGAACCACCGAGCTCCCGCTGGCCATGCTGGTGCTCGTAAATAGAACGGCCTCCAAATAGAAGAAAAATGTCAAGGAGAAAAATGTCAAGGAATTAACTACACATACTGTTTCATATCATGGAAATACATCATGGAAAAACATTTTCGGGATTAAAAAAAAATCAAGGCACTCGACAAAATGACTTAATGAGTTTCTACCCACTGGCTTTAAATCATGGTTCTTCAATGATTTGAGTGCACTCAGTCGATACCGTATGACATTTATGTGGAGGTGGAGTCAGAGTTTGCTTCCTCATCCCCCCCCCCCCCCCTCTGACACTTACATGTATGTTCGTACGCCCTGGTCCTTAATAGAGGCTAGTACGTAGCATTGTGTAGCATCTTATCCGAGCTATCTTGCTAGGATTTGCCAGCAAGAGGTTAACCTAGTAATTATGAGTGCTTGAAACTTGTTCTTTTCAAATCGTGTTGTACGATTAGCGATACCTATATTGTTTCACTCTTTCGGCAAATGTTGGCTACTTATTGCCAAATGCCCATAAATGTAAATGTAAAGAAAGGAATATAAAATCAACCAAACTCTCCCCCAGCAAGACCTAACTTCCTGGTGATCTTTCACTGGTCATACTTTACTTTAGCAGTTGAACACAACTACAGTGGGAGGTGTCCTGGGTTCCTCTGAAAACGTCGTGATGTCTGAGCACTTTAAACGCTACGTGGTTGAGCATGGCCACTAGCGTGTCCACATGAGCAGGCCCTGTTGGAGGTTCAGGGGTGACACTGGTCGTGGCGTAACCCACACCCCGTCTGCTCGACAAATGATCCCTGTGGGATTGCGGGGGAAACATAGGGAAGACAGCTGCACTGTTGCACTGTGGGTAAAAATCCCATGTGTGTGTGTTCAAGACAGAGTCAGATATAGGGAGATACTGTGTGTGTGTGTGTCTGTTTTATGTGCTACCATCTATTTGTGCATGTCTGACCAGCAGCATATTTCTACATGTACACCTGCTCTGGCCTGAGCTCCAAAACCACACCCCACCTCCCTCAACCCCCCCCGCCCCCCCACATCTGTTACACTTGGGGTGTCTGTGTGTCAGTGGTGTCTCTCTCTCTCTCTCTCTCTCTCTCTCTCTCTCTCTCTCTCTCTCTCTCTCTCTCTCTCTCTCTCTCTCGCTCTCTCTCTCGCTCTCTCTCCCCACATTCTCACTCTCTTTTCTGACACATTGGGCCGACTAACCGCCGCTTTAGCGGTAGTTACACTAAATATAATAGCATAGTGTCATGTCAAGCTTGAACCCTTAATTGGATCATTTGTTTGTACAGTGTTATACACTGTCAAGCTTCTGTTACGTTAAAGCGTACGCAATCACACACACACACACACAATGATCACACCCAGCGTAACCATGGTCCCAACCGCTGTCCAAATTGTTCTTGAATGTTCTGCGATCCGACCAAATCCGAAACAGATTGTGGAGGAACGAGGCAAAGGTGCAAGGACGAGCGGGCGGTAGCAGAACAACACATCCGACAAGACCGCTTTATGTTGGACCCATCCTCCTCCCAGGACCCAGCATGCAGGAGTTGGACCACACCACCAGTCCACCAAGTGGAGAACTAAACGGTACAAGATGCTTCTCAGTGTCTGGTCTGGAGAAGAAAGGGGTTTCGGGGAGAGAGAGAGAGAGAGAGAGAGAGAGAGAGAGAGAGAGAGAGAGAGAGAAGCTCGGTGAATAATGGTCCGTGTTGGATTTGGCCCGGAACAGACTCATCCTCCTGGCATGAGGCCCTGCGTATGGCGGGGTCCGCAAGGTCAACATGTGTCCTCCGTCGAAAGCGGGTGTCACGGTGGACATGGGAACCTCAGCGATTGCTGTGCAGGAGACCAGAGACTAAAGCCAAGACGGTGATCATAATAGGTGTTTATATGGTGCACTATACGCTCATGAAACTGAAGAAATACATGAAAAGTCTTCCACCTAAAAGTTAGTCTGGCCGGGCAAGACTCAAGACCCGTGCACATAAGAATCATTTACAATGGGGACATGTCCCCATCACTCAACAGCATAATTTGTAAAAAAATGTTCTGAAAAATATCTTGCACCAAGAAATGTTAGGTAACAAATCACATGCTTTTTTTTGCAGTAACTATCAACTCTGACCTCATACTGATCCCCCCCCCCCGGACCCCTGATGCAGAACTCCTCTGCAGTATCGAGTGTTCACGCTCACACACACACACACTCTGCTGCTGCTGCTGCTGCTGCTGCCACCACAGATGCCACTTGCCTGCCATGTGGATATGTGATTAGCCTCGGATACCAGCGTTGTGAAACCAAAAATATGTCTGCGGTATGCCGGGTGGTAACAGGAGAGCACAGGCATGCATGTAGCCAGACACACACACACACACACACACACACACACACACACACATACCACACACACACACACACAGAGGGTTAGAGAGAGAGAGAGAGAGAGAGAGAGAGAGAGAGAGAGAGAGGGAGAGGGTGGAGTGGGACGAGGGGGGAGATTCTTCATTATCACGGTGTGACGTCATTGCAGCTCTCCCCGAACAGCCGCACCATAAGTGCGCGCTATCTCTGCTGACGCTTCCTCATTCCTCTGTCTGACGTCGGCCAGCGTCACCGGGCCAGAGAGCGAGGGAGAAAGAGAGAGTTGGAGAGAGGGTGAGAGAAAGGGGAAGACAGAATGGGAGATTGAGAGGGCGAGAGAGTTAATGTTTGGAACCCAGGCGTGATTGATTCCATTGAAGCTAATCTGAGTTCCGGGATCGGCCACTGACACTAAAGCTGTAGTTGAGAATACCTCACACACACACACGCGCACACACACACACACACACACGCACTTGACACCAAGGAGGGAAAACGCGGGCCAGTAGGGTGGTCTGTGTTTTCACAGCAGTTCAAAGGGACTGCAGCAGTATCTGGTGGTGAAAATGAACGTTTGTGCCGTCATGTTGTTGTTGCTAATACTAGCGGCCGCTGTGCTACACCCTGCGGCGTTGCGAAGTCCATCGATATCTCCTAGATTAGCACTTTAACTTACTTACTAGCATGGTGTGACGAGATGCGAAAAGGGCACAGCCTTTTTTAATGTTTATGCGGGTTTTATGGCATCGTTCTGCCCTGTCGTTGTTCAGGGTCTCCCTCGCTCTCTCTTTCTCCTCTCTCCCTCTCTCTGTCTCTCTTCGTCTCCCCCCCTCCATCTCTGACTCACTCTCTCTCTCTCTTTCTCCCTGTCTCTGTCCACTAGCACCTACAGTAGCGCTGCAGAGACAATGTGTGCCATTGTCAGCCATTGTGCTGTGCTGTGCTGTGCTGTGCTGTTGGCTTGTGAGGCGAGTAGGAGGCACAGCGCTCATGTGATGTTCAAGAGGGAGGTGAAAGGCTGTCATTCATTATCCTCCCCCCCCATCACCACACCTCCCTCCATGCTCACACCCACCTCACACAACCACCCCCCCCCCTCCCCCCCCATCACCACACCTCCCTCCATGCTCACAGCCACCTCACACACCCCCCCCCCCCCCCCCCCCCTCTCTGCTGCTGCTGTTGCTGCTGCTGCTGCCGCTGGAACTCCTGTTTCTGTGGCTGGAGCTCAGCACATATGAAGATGCCGTAACGGCGATTGAAAGCGAGGTGATGATTTATGTCCCCACGTTCATACAAACGTCTCAGCGAAGGCCGGGCAGTCGAGTGAGTCACTCTGAAACAAACCAGAGGGGTGACACGGCCTGTTTTCAATGTTTTCCATGCGAATGTGAAGTTTTGGCGAGGTTCCTTTTGAATCTAATAATATTGATGATCCAAAATGGTTGCCACTTCCATCTGGTCTCTGAGCCCTCGGGCGTGTGTGTGTGTGTGTGTGTGTGTGTGTGTGTGTGTGTGTGTGTGTGTGTGTTTGTGTGTGCGCGTGCACACATGTGCATAAAAGTTAGAAATAGAGATGTCTCTGTCTCCACCCATCTGCGTGTCCATGTTATAGTGTTCATTTTTGTGGCTTGGGTGAATTTTTTAGTTCATGTAAATATTTGGGCCCCGCCAGACAATGGCCGATGTGTGTGTCTCTCCGCTCATATGAAATGTTCCTGTATGGACGCACGGGTCACCATAACCCCATGCTCCACTTAACGTCCAAACGACAATCAGTAGATAATCTGATGAAGCTATTGTTTCTTTTAATGGCTCGCGCAGGGCAGGCGGTCTGTGGCTGTGTGTGTGTGTGTGTGTGTGTGTGTGGTCTGTCTCAGTAACCTCAAACATACATCCTATACCAGGCATTTTATCTAATTTCGTCTTGACACAAATGATAATGTATGAGTACCCTGCCCCTCCCCCACCCTCCCTTGACCAATCAGCAGAGGGCATGGAGCTACCGTGTTCCTATCAGAGGGAAGTTACTCCGGGAAATCAGGGGCTGTGGTTGTGGTCTTTTTCATCAGATTGAGCAGAGCTCTCCAGGAGGTCGGTTGCACAGTCTGTTGGCTCCTCTGGGTTTCTGTCTTATTTCCTCCGTTTTCTCACTCCTCTCCCCTCATGTACCCGTTATATGCCAGCCGGCACCAGTCACCACCACCGCACCCCCTGCACACGGCCGCACGGCGGGCAGACGCCAGTTACTCCGGCTGGCATGAGAGAGCGGCAGATGCGGGAACGGGGGTTAGCTAGCTCCTCGGGCTTGGCCACATGCTCATGTGAGGACTCAGCACAGTCACCAGCGGCTCGGTTTGCTGCTGCTGCTGCTGCTGCTGCTGCTGCTGGCATGGGTCACCCTGTTCCTTCTGAGCCAAGCTCCTCTGCAGACATCAGCTCACTGCGGTACACTGGCCTCAGCATATAGACATGCACACACACACACGCATGCTCACACACACACACACACACACACACACACACACACACACACACACCACACAACCGCGGGCACAGAGGAAGAGGATGGATCTGCGTGAGTTAGTTTAACCCTGTCGTCAGTTTCTTCCTCTGGGATCAGCGTCGGTCAGTTTGTTTATCCACCTGTGAGCGGTTACAGCGGGAATGGAGCCAGTGGGTGGGGATGACTGAGGTGATGGAGGTGATGGTGGTGACGGCTCCTGCCTCTGTAATGGTCCTGTGCCGCCCCCTGTCCTTTGTGACGGTCGTCTCCTGTTTCGTTCTATTTTTTTTCTCCCACTCTGCTTTTGATTTTGGCATTCGCGTGCGCGTCTTGCTGGTGGCTTGGTAATTTAGTTTTCTCTCCGCGCCTGGGAACCATGGCGATATTTTGCACAACAGTGGTTTCACAGTTTACCGCAGCCAGGGTTGGGGTGAGGACCACCTCGGTTGATTAGCAACTTTACTGCTAAGTCAGAACAAAATTGGGTGCGGATTTGCACCCAACGTTGTAATTATTCAGCCTGCGCCTCAAATGAACTATTACATTTAGGTCTTTACAATCTGGGCAGGGTTCCTAGCTATTTTGAGTTCTCATGGTTCTAATAGTTTTTTTCTAAGATTTTTTTTTTAATAAAAATGTCTTGACTTTGAGTGTTTGATTTGGGCTGCATACACGCAGATGAAGACACATGAGAAGAAGCAGAGATGTTTGACTTCCTGTTGTCTCAGCTTTGACACCTGTCCTGGGCCATCTATATCAGGCCACACAGCAAGTCGTGGCCTATGTGTAGCGCATAAGGCCTCCTCGCTATTCCCAGGAGTCCCTGAAGGAGGAATGAGGAATACTTGGCTGTTAGAGATGCTGATGATGACTCTGGAGAAGCACGGTGGAAAATCTTTAACAAACCACAGTTTGTCCCAAGGTAGTCCAGTAGCCAAATGTGACTACTCTACTTAGTGGCAGGATCGCAACACTGGAGCTAGGAGCTACAGTGTGTATAAAGGCCTCAGCATGCTTCTGTGCGGTTTGTCTGGATCCTACCGCACACCGCAGGCAACAATGTGACGAATGGTTTTCAATTCATGCTTCTGTGCAACCTACACAGCAACGTGGCATGACACCACCAAATGTACATGAGAAGGGGATTTATCAACCAACTATACAACTAATCTGTTTATGGAAGTTCAAAACATAAACTCACCCCCTTTTTTTCAAAGAGGAACTGGTGAACACACATTGGAGTGAAAAGAAATGTTTCAAACGTGGAGCAATTACCAGACTTCAATGTCTCTTAGAAACAAAGCTGAACTAGGTTAGCTGTAGCCTGGTCAATTCACCGAGCCGCCTCTGAGTTGATGGCCGTGTACAGGACAGGGCCCCTGCTACCGTGTTGCTAGGTTGCTGCTAGCCCGATGTTCCGGGCCCCCGTGTTGCAGCCCCCGAGCCTGTACAGGCAAGGCAATGGTGTCACTTTGTGATGAAAAGTGGTGGTGACATCATGGCTCAGATGAAGAATAACATTTTTAAATCCGTCCCCCATTACATTTCAGGCAATGTAATGGGGGGGGGGGGGGGGGGGATCAGTATGAGGTCAGAGTTGATAGTTACTGCAAAAAAAAGCATTGTGATTTGTTACCTAACATTTCTTGGTGCAAGATATTTTTCAGAACATTTTTTTACAAATTATGCTGTTGAGTGATGGGGACATGTCCCCATTGTAAATGATTCTTATGTGCACGGGTCTTGAGTCTTGCCCGGCCAGACTAACTTTTAGGTGGAAGACTTTTCATGTATTTCTTCAGTTTCATGAGCGTATAGTGCACCATATAAACACCTATTATGATCACCGTCTTGGCTTTAGTCTCTGGTCTCCTGCACAGCAATCGCTGAGGTTCCCATGTCCACCGTGACACCCCGCTTTCGACGGAGGACACATGTTGACCTTGCGGACCCCGCCTCATGCCAGGAGGATGAGTCTGTTCCGGGCCAAATCCAACACGGACCATTATTCACCGAGGCTTCTCTCTCTCTCTCTCTCTCTCTCTCTCTCTCTCTCTATCTCTCTCTCTCCCCGAAACCCCTTTCTTCTCCAGACCAGACACTGAGAAGCATCTGGTACCTGTTTAGTTCTCCACTTGGTGGACTGGTGGTGTGGTCCAACTCCTGCATGCTGGGTCTGGGAGGAGGATGGGTCCAACATAAAGCGGTCTTGTCGGATGTGTTGTTCTGCTACCGCCCGCTCGTCCTTGCACCTTTGCCTCGTTCCTCCACAATCTGTTTCGGATTTGGTCGGATCGCAGAACATTCAAGAACAATTTGGACAGCGGTTGGGACCATGGTTACGCTGGGTGTGATCATTGTGTTGTGTGTGTGTGTGTGTGATTGCGTACGCTTTAACGTAACAGAAGCTTGACAGTGTATAACACTGTACAAAACAAATGATCAATTAAGGGTCAAGCTTGACATGACACTATGCTATTATATTTAGTGTAACTACCGCTAAAGCGGCGGTTAGTCGGCCCAATGTGTCAGAAAATTGAGATGTGTCAGAATGTGGCTGTGGAGAGAGAGAGAGAGAGAGAGAGAGAGAGAGAGAGAGAGAGAGAGAAGAGAGAGAGAGAGAGAGAGAGAAGAGAGAGAGAGAGAGAGAGACACCAAGTGTACACACAGACACACCTCCAAGTGTACACAGACTGATGGGTGGGGGGGGGGGCGGGGGGGGGTGAGGTGGGGTGTGGTTTTGGAGCTCAGGCCAGAGCAGGTGTACATGTAGAAATATGCTGCTGGTCAGACATGCACAAATAGATGGTAGCACATAAAACAGACACACACACACACAGTATCTCCCTATATCTGACTCTGTCTTGAACACACACACATGGGATTTTTACCCACAGTGCAACAGTGCAGCTGTCTTCCCTATGTTTCCCCCGCAATCCCACAGGGATCATTTGTCGAGCAGACGGGGTGTGGGTTACGCCACGACCAGTGTCACCCCTGAACCTCCAACAGGGCCCTGCCTCATGTGGACACGCTAGCGGCCATGCTCAACCACGTAGCGTTTAAAGTGCTCAGACATCACGACGTTTTCAGAGGAACCCAGGACACCTCCCACTGTAGTTGTGTTCAACTGCTAAAGTAAAGTATGACCAGTGAAAGATCACCAGGAAGTTAGGTCTTGCTGGGGGGAGAGTTTGGTTGATTTTATATTCCTTTCTTTACATTTACATTTATGGGCATTTGGCAATAAGTAGCCAACATTTGCCGAAAGAGTGAAACAATATAGGTATCGCTAATCGTACAACACGATTTGAAAAGAACAAGTTTCAAGCACTCATAATTACTAGGTTAACCTCTTGCTGGCAAATCCTAGCAAGATAGCTCGGATAAGATGCTACACAATGCTACGTACTAGCCTCTATTAAGGACCAGGGCGTACGAACATACATGTAAGTGTCAGAGGTGGGGGGGGGGGGGATGAGGAAGCAAACTCTGACTCCACATCCACATAAATGTCATACGGTATCGACTGAGTGCACTCAAATCATTGAAGAACCATGATTTAAAGCCAGTGGGTAGAAACTCATTAAGTCATTTTGTCGAGTGCCTTGATTTTTTTTTAATCCCGAAAATGTTTTTCCATGATGTATTTCCATGATATGAAACAGTATGTGTAGTTAATTCCTTGACATTTTTCTCCTTGACATTTTTCTTCTATTTGGAGGCCGTTCTATTTACGAGCACCAGCATGGCCAGCGGGAGCTCGGTGGTTCCTCTAGGAATGTGCCACTGTATCGCGAGGTGATTTCTCCGAAACTGGATTTCATGTCTGGCTGTGGCTGGTGGGCTGCCGGTGGTGGTACCGGTGGTGGTTGTTGGAGGCCTCTGGTTCTCGTGCAGTTTCAGCCCAGGGGAGGACTCGTCGAGGCTCTCTATATAGCACAGTGACTCCACAGTTAGCATAGTTTAGACGCCTGTGCTTGCACTGCCTTGTCAACTTTTCAAAGGCCGGCCAATCCCCAAGCGCCGAGTCGGACGCTTCAGGGACGCATGCGATGACTCTTGTTTGCGTAGAGCGAGTCAGCACGGGCGTGGCCATGTAGGTGCCTTTTTGTGTGTGTGTTGGTATGTGCGCATGTGTCCTTGAGTGAGCGAATGTCTGCCTATTTGTCTGTCCTACTTTTGTGCAGCCTGTGTAAAGGTCATCGAAGAAAACACAGACATGGAATTATAAATGATGCAGCAGCTATGGAGCCAAAGGCCTCTAGACCCCCCAACCCCCCGCCCTCCCCCCACCACCCCCCTCAGCCATGTAGAGATGAGCTGCTGACAGGGGGCCTGCCCGGGTGTCCCCGGGGAGAATAGTTACCATGGCATTGTGCAAAACGGAACCCGGCCTGACTCAGGAACCCCTCGAGTGTCCCGTTCCCCCGCCCTCCCTGCTCCACACCCTGGCCAGCAGAGGAGGAGGAGGGAGATGAAGGCATATCTGGTGGGCGGGGGGGGATTAGTGTTTTGTTGGGCGGTGCCCAGCTGGTATACAAGCAGCACTGCACTGCAATTATGTTCCAGCGCTTTCAATCCAGCGATGTGACTAAGAGGCTGCTGCTGAGATGTTTCTGGTGCTGCTTTGATTTCCTTTGACTGCTAAAGGGTCTATGATTATGGATGTATCAACATCATACCTATGTTTCCATCACGGCAGAAATTGCCAGGGTATAAATGCTCCTGCAATCAACGTGTACCTGGGATTATGGGACATGTTTGGTGGAATTAGGAACATGAAACTGAGTTCTTCTACATGTGGTCTTGAATTTCTCATCTCTCTGGTCTCCAGAAATAAAATGGCTGTTTATATGAGTTCAATGAGCCCTGGCTGATATTTATGTTCCCTGGAACAACTCTCGTATACCCACCCCACATGTGAGCGTGAGTGATTAAAGCCAATGCAATAGTTCATACCCTTTTGAACGCTGTGTTCTTATAAGTGTTCCTGACTTGGAACCTCGGTGGGCCAGCCATGTGACATGTAACGTGTACGCAGGACACATACATAAACTCTCACACTCTCTTCAGTGTGTGAGGTCATAGCTGGGCTCTGACACCATCCCCGCCGCCGCACCGCCTGCTATGACATTATTTGCTCTGCACATTCGGTTGTAATTTGGAAGAAGCTGCATTCTTCCTAGGCCTGTTTTTCATTTCATACAATTAGATACGTTTGAGCCGCGCTGACGTTGCTGCGCGGCTCGTCCACGGCTCACGGGAACGTAGAACGCCGGTGATTACGCAACATCAAAAAAAGAGTCCGTTAACAAAGATATATCATAAGCCGTGCATGTGTTGCAGGCCCGCGGTTACGGCTCTATGCCGATGTTTTGTTTTTAAACACCGTTCACTTGGAGCGCTTAAGCCCTGGACATGCATTATAAAGTGTGTGTGTGTGTGTGTGTGTGAGAGAGAATGTCAGTGGTGGTGAACAAAGGGCAGGATTTGATCAAGATCATTCCTGGCATGGAAATAACCCGGCGTTCCTTTTAACAACTGAGAAAAATAAAACGACAACAACCAGAAAGGCAATTTCACACTTGTCAGCCACTTGCGCATAATTAGCAGCGACTTTTGGCCGTTCCAACTTGTTTGCCTGAAAGACGCTCTCTCTCTCTCTCTCTCTCTCACGTCACGTCATGTGTGAACTTGGAGACAGAGCTGGAAGGAGGGCTTCAGAATAGTTATTCACTTTCTAAATGTCGCCTCAGTGATTCATGTTTCGTCCGATTGCGGTTTGTTCGTTCCGGAGGTCTCCGAAAGGTCACGGCCCTCACGTAGGATCCTGCAGGGATTGCGGCGGCGGAGGAGGAGGAGGAGGAGGTGGAGGAGGAAGAGGCGGAGGAGGAGGAGGAGGCCTGGCCTGTGTCTTTCCCTGTGTCCTCGGGTACGATCCATGGCCGTGACATAGGCGGCAGTGGAAAAATGACACCGCTATGAGAGTTACCAGTGGCGGGGGTGGGGGGGGTGGGGTGGGTGGGGGGGGGGGGGATGAGGCGCGCAACACACTCTCAAACATCTCGTCAGAGAGGGAGAATGGGACAGACAGAGAGAGGGAGAGAGAGCTAGAGAGACACAGAGAGAGAGCAGGAGACGACACAAAAGCAGTTCTGTTCTCAGACTTGCGAGATAAAGTGTTCACTCACCACTTCTCCTTTGTTAGGGTTGTTTTTTTTACGTCTCGACGTGATGTTTATTCACCGCATGGTTCGTGCGGCAAACACATCCACTGCTGACTCTGTGATTGACGAGTTTGTTTGTTTTTGAAGCCATAATGGAACGTTTAATGGGGACAGTAGCGGCCTCGCGATTCCCAAAGTATCCATGTCCGAAGAGCCTCGCACGATGCTTTGTGGGCTACACTGCGCAATAGCTAGCATAACACAACACACTGCAACGCCTTCCACGTAGTTATACACATCATAACCACTCGCATATTACAGAGCTGGAGGATATTTGTTGAACAAACACATTTTCTGTTTGTTTTGTTTTGTGTGTGTGTGTGTGTGTATGAGTATGTGTGTGTGTGTGTGTGGGCCTGCATGTGTGTGTGTGTGTGTGTTTTTGTCTGCATGCATGAGTCTGTTATCATTTGTCTGTGTATGTATGCAAGAGTGCATGTGTGAGTTTTTGTCTGCATGCACATGTCTGTGTATGCATGTGTGTGTGTGTACGTCCATGCACATGTGTGTGTGTGCATTCGTGCGTGCATGGATGTGTACCTGCATGCATGCGTGTGTGTGTGTGTGCGTGCGTGCGTGTGCGTTGTCTTTGTGAGCTGCGGGGGTCAGCCTGGCGGCGGGATGAGCCTCCCTGCTCTCCCAGGCTTTTGTGTCCCAGGTCTTGTTTAAAGGGCCTCTTTGTGCCAGCCTCAGATCACATGTCACAATATTGAAACAGCTGCACACGATAGTGGTGTGTTTGACCTTCACTACCGGCACCCAGGCCAGACCCTCGCCGCTTAGACTGAGCGGGGACCGTCTGAAGCCTAGCAAGGAGAAATAAAACACGGATGTGTGTGTGGGAGTGTGCTTCAGAGAGTCCATAGCGCATGTGTGCGTGTGTGTGTGTGTGTGTGTGGTGTGTGTGTGTGTGTGGTGGTGTGTGTGTGTGTGTGTGTGTGTGTGTGTGTGTGTGTGTGTGTGTGTGTGTGTGTGTGTGTGTGTGTGTGTGTGTGTGTGGGAGTGTGTGTGTGTGTGTGTTTGTGGGAGTGTGTGTGTGAGAGTGAAACAATGCAGCACAGGAGAAAACACCAAACCCCAATAGATTCAAGACGAATGCGTTCCCTTTCTCCACTTTAGGAATGTTCTTCACATTGTAATCTCCATCTCCATCTCTAATCTCGTACATCTCAGCCAAAACAGGACTACTACCAGCAACCGTTGTGTGTTTGGAATCATAAAATGTCAAACAAAATAAGAATAGAATTTGGAATGTTATACTCTTCCCACCCTCCTCCTCCTCTTGCTCCCCCCCTCCCCCTGCTCCTGCTGCTCCTCCTCCCCCTCCTTCCTCACCTCCTCCTTCTCCTCTACCTCCTCCTCAACCCCCTGCCTCTTCCTCCTCTTACTCCTCCTACTCCTCCCCCTTCCTCTTCCTCCTCCTCATGCCCAAGTCAAGAGAATTGTATTTGTATAGTACCCGTTAATCAAAGTTACAGTCCAACCCCTACTCACTTTGTCCTCCCCCCTCCTCCTCCTCCCCCTTCCCCTCCTCCTCCTATCCTTCCCTCCTTCCCCACCTCCACCTCCTCCTCCTCCTCCTCCCCTTGCAGCCGCGGACTTGTCCTGAAATGGACTTCCAGCCAGGGAGTAAATCTAAGCCACAGGGTGAGGAGGAGCAAGGCTATTGTGGAGAGCCACTCAAGACAGTTTAGGGAGAAAGCTCTTATTCCCCTCAGGGACAGATACCGGCCTGCCCACCTTAGAACACACACAGCACACACATAGAGGCAGTTTACTCAGCAGCTCCTATTGACTCGGATGGTGTTGACTGGAGGTCTGTACTGGAGAAGATAAGTCACTTTCTAAACCTTAATAACTTTATAACTTTCGCAGGAGCAATTCCCAATAAAATTCCAGATTTTTACCGTTGCAGATATGAGATAAGAGAGGCTTCTTGTAGATAACAACATTGTAGGCTCAGCATACTGCTCACATGTCAAACCAGAGGAGAGTCTAACATGTTGGTATGTTTTTACAATGTATGTGGATGAAGGCCTGAAGTACCTGAGTAGAGAGCGTGCCGTGTCACCGGTGTGTATGTGTGACGTCGACAAAGTCGAGGTGGTGTTAGTTTCTGTCCTTGGGCTGAATGGTCCTCCTGACACCGACTGTAATGGCCGCCGCGTATCAAGTTCAAAACCAAGACCGAAACCATGACCTCAGTCGCTCGCTGAATAACTGAGTCAATATTGGTCCATATGTCGACGAATGAAAAATACAAAGTGGGAATGCGGCTGCTGATGCTGTTGAATCAACGCCATTGTCAGACAACCTTCTAACACTGTGGACATCAACTCAACCCATATCAAATGCAAAGTGCAATAGAGAAGGAGGGCTGTTGTGTGGTGGAGAATCCTATTGTCCATTTGGAATTCCTCAGTGCTGGTCTCTCTTGCAAGGGGTTCTGGTCTCTCTTGCAGGGGGTTTTGGTCTCTCTCGCAGAGGTTTTTGGTCTATCTTTCAGAGGGTTTTGGTCTATCTTGCAGAGGGTTTTGGTCTCTCTCGCAGAGGTTTTTGGTCTCTCTCGCAGAGGTTTTTGGTCTCTTTTGCAGGGGGTTTTGGTCTATCTTGAAGAGGTTTTTGGTCTCTTTCAGAGGTTTTTGGTCTCTCTTGCAGAGGGTTTGGGTCTCTCTTGCAGAGGGTTTTGTCTATCTTGCAGAGGGTTTTGGTCTCTTTTGCAGAGGGTGTCGGTCTCTTACAGAGGGTTTTGTCTATTTTGCAGAGAGTTTTGGTCTCTTGCAGAGGGTTTTAGTGCAGACGGTTTTAGTCTCTTGCAGAGGGTTTTGGTCTCTCTTGTAGAGTTATGGGTCTTATGTGAAATTGCAGACCTGAGTCATGCATGGTCTCTGAGGTTACATGAGAACAGCATCATGTTCACAGACTGCTGATTACAGCGAGCACTAGTCAATTTCAGAGTGGCCAGATAACTCTGCTGAGACAGCATTTTCATCGGTTTTTGGTCTCTCTTGCAGAGGGTTTGGGTCTCTCTTGCAGTGGGTTTTGTCTATCTTGCAGAGAGTTTTGGTCTCTCTTGCAGAGGGTTTTGGTCTCTCTTGCAGAGTTATGGGTCTTATGTGAAATTGCAGACCTGAGTCATGCATGGTCTCTGAGGTTACATGAGAACAGCATCATGTTCACAGTCTGCTGATTACAGCGAGCACTTGTCAATTTTAGAGTGGCCAGATAACACTGCTGAGACAGCATATTAATCGGGACATTAGGAAGAAATTGAAAGGATGGAGAAAATAAGAGAGTCAGAGAGGAGAGACGGCTGGAGGTACGAAAGAGTTACAAGGGAAACCGAGAAGAGGAAGCCAAGCGAAAGCAGGACAGAGAGAGGAAAAGTGGGGCAGAGAGAGAACGTGACAAAGCAAGAGCGAGAGAAAGCGCGAGAGGGAGAGAGAGAGAGAGGGAGAGAGAGAGAGAGCAACTTGGCAGTGTTGTAAAATGCGACGAAAAGTTTTTTTCAAGGACACAGTTCGACTCAGCAGCGAGAGCATTAGCCTGCATCACTGCAGACCGGCGTTGGACTCAGACCTCCTCCTTGCTGATAGCACCTGACACAACAAAGACCTTCTCAATCAGAAGCCATCAGAAATCACCCCATAGACAAGCATGTTTAATTGAGTGTGGCGAGGCTGCTCCCATTGCATAACCATAACCATAAGCTAAATGCTAATTGAGCACGGGGATGGGCAACGTGTTGTCGCAGGACTGTGATGTTCAAGGACGTGCACTGAAGGGTACACATGTGTGTATTTGGCATGAGACAACACATGGCCTTCTGGGAGTTGTATAGGGAGGGGGATAATGAAGTCAACATATATATATGGGGGCACAGTACGTTTCGTCCTGTAACATAACGCTAATGTTCCGCTCGCAGATCCTATTAAGATCAGATGAGGTTATAATAGGGTTAGGGTGTCTTGTGCTGGGAATATAAGGCAGCTTTGAACCTAGCTCACGGCTGTGGTCACGGTATCGTCATGGTACACCGTCCATTTTGAAGGCACAGCTACCAGGGGTGTTGTCGCCGCCATCCACATGTCTCCTTAAACGATCAACACGCTAAGCATACGACTTGTCTGGTCCCCATCGATCCTGCGTGCATGGCTGGGAGCTGAACCCAACAGAGACACAGGATGCTGGTCAGAAAAAGGGAGGGAGGAATCTCTGGTTGCCGTGGCAGCTGACATGCTTGATGTCGGAGGGTGAGCTAGTCCAGCGCCGGCTAGGGATGTACTAACACAAACAGGAACTTGAATCATAGGATCCGGCTCAGACACAGATGTCTAGTTGTTGTAGTGTAGCATGACATGCTGATTCAAAGCTGAATGCTGCCCAGGACAGGCCCACTGTGGACATTGTGTGGTGGTCTAAACCGGTCGTTAACATGCACCACTGCCCTCACTGTAATCAAGAGACTTCTGGCCTCCATAAATCCCACTAAGACCATTCAAGGCTACGCAGCCCTTTCCGTCCTAGAGAGAGAGAGAGAGAGAGAGAGAGAGAGAGAGAGATTCCTTATTCAATGCTGACCAATACCAAGAGCAAATGCTGTATAGTGTTGTCAAAACATGTAACATTGCATAAGTTGGGTGCACAGGTGGGACCCCAGAAGTTATATAATTAAAGCAAATATGTTCTGCTATAACATAGAAAAGCAATATGTGTGTTTGTACATATTGCATGTTTGTAATCTTTACATTTAAATAGTGCCTTGGGTAATTAAGAGTGAAACAATTATCTTCAACATTTCATGTTGGCTGTTATAGCCTCCATATCATATATATAATTATTGGGAATTAAATACTTAAGAGCCAGGCATCCTGGAACCGTGCGGATAAAAGCAAGCATGAACAATAAGGAATAAGGTTAAAGACATAACAATAGATACAATAATACAAAATAGTGCTTTTGTGTTATTGACAGCAACCCTGCCAAAGTAGTTTGCGTGAGAACCTCTTGAGGGCATTTTTTTACTTTCTTTTGTCCCGTCCTTAAGGAACCTTTGTATTCCTGCTATTTTGAGACCCGGCGGAATTCTACGTAATTATATTGTTCCAGCGCAGGTCACACAGGCCCAGACACCGAGAGCCACGGTGTGAGAGGCTGAGTTCAGCCCGGGCGCAGCCTGACCACCACCACCCCCGCCGCCGCCGCCGCCGCTGCTTCTGCTGCTGCTGTCTCAGCCCTCACACACACTGTGTCCTACTGTACACACACACACACACACACACGTTATATTTAAACTGGCTCACACTGACCACAGACACACTGGCCCTGCGCGCTTTGTTTGTCTTTCTGACTTTTCACTGCTTTCTCTTTCTTACTTTCTTTTTTTCTCTCTATCTTTCTTCGTTTGGTTCTTCCTCTCTATCTCTCTTTTCCTACCCAGCTAAGGGGGGTGGGCAGGGGGTGCTGTTACCTTGTGGGGCGGGAGGGAGGGGGGGGTCGAGGAGATCAGAACGGAGATGATTTGCGTCAGTGTTTTTGCAGAGTGAGCCCCTCTGCGTCCCGGAGGAAATTAAATGTTCAGGTTACACCACCAGGCCTGCATGGGCTCATGTTACACGAAATACTCAAGCACTTCTAAGAATGCCTTTTTAAAATGTTCTGTTTTGTCGAAATAGCTAAACCTGCCTTCGCCCGTGCTCTGCCTCTAATCACTTAAGAATAAGATGCAAAAAAAAAAAATCTACATCTGTAGAAACTGTTTTCTACATATGAACACGCTCCGTCTCCTGTTTACAAATCAAGGGCAGTTCAGCCAGACTCCACATGTCATGTTGGATCTCCAATACCATACATTACACACACACATCAGGAAACGGGAACCGGACTTGGAAGTAAACCAACTTTGAAAGCATGACATAATCCTTTTCAGCGGTGCAACCAGAGCGGAGAGAAACCACCGCGTCACAGCAACAAAAAACCGGTCGGTCGGCGTGCGAGCGGCGTCGTAAACACATCCACGCTTGGCTTGTGTGCGTGTTTTTTGGTGTGAGCAAAATGAAAGCTCAGTCAAATTAGACAGAAATGAATTCCTCCCGTGTCTGTGTCTCTCATTCCTTTGATGTGATATAATAATAATAATAATAATAATAATAATAATAATTAGAATACAGGCTGAGGTGAACACAGATCTGACTTCACTACTTAGGCCTACAGTACATCATTTGTGTCATTTGTGTTGACTGTAATTAACGGTGTGCAGTGTCTGCAGATGGTGCATGTGACGCATTCGTCTCTGTCTGGGTCACACGCATAGTTAGTTACATGTATGTTGACGTGTGAGCCGCCTTGTCTATGTATGTACATATAGTAGTCACACTGTCAGTATGTGTTGCCTATATGCATGTGGGAGCATTAAAATAACCACAGGCAGGATTCTCTGTGTCTCTGTCTCTGTCTCTGTGTCTTTGTCTCTCTCTCTCTCTCTCTCTCTCTCTCTCTCTCTCTCTCTCTCTCTCTCTCTCTCTCTCTCTCTCTCCCTCCCTCTGTGTCTCAGTACTTTGTTCCCAGTGATCCGTTAAAGGTTGTTGATGGCATGCGATGAGTGTGACAGAGATTGCCTATTAATACCGCTACTCCTATCTTCTCTGCACTCCTTGAGAGAGAAGGCGGGGCAGATATATGTAAATGAGCTGTGATGAACTTGGGCAGCAGCCAATGACACGCATAATCGTCCTGTCCAAGGCCTTTTGTCCTGACATTGGGAATCAAACAACTGCATGAATGATGATGATGAACCGTATATACTGTATGTTGCATGTTTCCACTGAGGTGGGTGGAAGTGGCTGGCTCTTGTGGCTGGCCTGTATGTTTTATTAATTCATACAGGACATATCTCTCTCTCTCTCTCTCTCTCTCTCTCTCTCTCTCCTGCTGCCCACTTACGGCATTACAGGAAGAGTAATGGTTGTATTCTACATTAGCCTGTGCCCTGGCACTACATTTGAACTATAACTTGATTCTAAAAGCATTTGTATTTGGTGCAACAGTCAAAGTAGTATCCTATAAGTGCTGCAGTGAACGGACTGGTTGTACTATGTGTGTACCTAGATGGTTCCTTTAAAGATGTAATTATACAGTTTCTGTGAAGAGAAAAAAAGCATTTTGGAATGCAAGATAACAGTACATACTGTATATTTATGGATGGGTACCAACAAATAATCATGCCTTATTAAAAACTGTAAACATCATCTCTTCTGCACCCGAGTTCAGTGGCATCCCATGTTACAGTGTATCAGCAATGTTAGTGGCTGTTTAAAATGACAGTCATGAAAAATCTGTGTTTTTACAGTTTGACGGGAAGCACAATGAGGTCAGCACTGGGAGACTTCTCCGAACCGCCGATTACTCTTCACTACATTCCTCTTTGTTTTGTTTAGTGTCTTGGGGGAGCCCTCTAAAACACTGCACACGACAAGGCGGACGTCTGATCCCAGCGTCCCAGCTGAGACGAACGGTGTCTCCACACCCATTTTTGGCAGAGTGGCTTTCGGTTCCGATATTTGTGCATCCCTCAGTGTCTGTCGCTATGACAACCCGGGGAAACAAACTGGACCAGGATCGTACACACGTCACCAACTGTAGAGCTAAAGTACATCAGACATGGACTGATTTTAAGCATTGCCATTACAAATATTCTTGTTGGCCTCTTAACAAATGGACTTCTTAGCAGAAAGGCCATTTGCTCTCTCTCTCTCTCTCTCTCTTCTCTCTCTCTCTCTGCCTTTCTGTTGGCGTGCAAATGTCTTCTCTTAACTTCTCTTAACTAACTTCTACTTCTCTTAGCATGAGCAGGCAATTGGGGAATTAATGGCTTCTATGTGAAATTTCTATGAAACCTTCTTGGTTTCTCTATTCTGATAAGAGCAATCCTTTATGGCAAAAGTTGAATGTGATGACTTGACGACTAGGAGTCGTATTGGGAGTAGAAGTAGTAACGTTAGCAATAGGATTATTGATTTTGTCATCCATTATTTTGGACCAAGCAAAGGAAAATATGGATAACATGACCACTACATTATTTCCCATCATGTAATTTCTAGCACACGCACGGTTACTGTTCATATGCATGGTAGTTTTGAGAAGAAAAAAAATGCAGCAGCAAATCTGACGAGTTATAAATAACCTTGGAGTCGTAGAGAGAGGCATTGCTGTGGTAGGGCCAGCAGGTCATGCCGCCATATATGGCAGCTGTGGCGTGGCGTGGTGCAGGGTATGGCTGCTGTGTTATTTCTGCATCCTGGGCCCCGGGAGGCTCAGAGCTCTGCTGGGGGGCACTGTGGCGGCCGGCAGCATCACGGCGGGGAACAGCTGAGCCAGAGCTGATCCAAATGCCCTCTTGCCAGTCAGCTCAGTTGGTCAGTCAGTCAGTCAGTCAATGGAGCCAATGTAATGCCTTTCTGATGTGCCAAACTCCTTATCTCCACATTTTGATATTTAGACATTTTATTTTTTATATGTACAGGTGCATTGGAATTATTGGGGCTCCTCCGTTCTTCAGCTTCTTATCGGCTCCTATGTTACTAACAGTAGTTAACGGTAGTTAAATAATAAACATTTTTAATAGATAATAAGAACCCTACAAATATAACCTATATGAACAGGCCTAACTATCATACAGCCAAATAAAAAAATTTAAATATGTATTGTCTTTGGAGATTTTAGAGACTTCCCTCTTTCATTTTATATGTGCACTAGGCCTATATATTGGCCTATATATTTTTTTATATATTATATATTTACTTATTCATGGGTTTATTTATTTATTGCAGACAGCCGGTGCGAGCATCCCTTCCTTTGTGAGCCACTGGGTGTGTGACATCACTTCACCCCCCCCCCCCCCCCCCCCCCCCCCACACACACACACACACACACAGCCCCTCCCCCTCCCTGCCTCCACCCGCTTCCTCTGTGCTCGACCAATCAGCACCCAGGGAAACCCGCGGTCACGTGAGACCTCCCACTCGGCTCCCGGTTGCTATGACAACATGCGCTGGTCCAGGCAGCATCTTGCTGTGGTAAAGAAGAAGTAGGAGGAGGAGGAGAAGAAAGAGAGGGAGAGGGAGGAGACAGAGAGAGAGGAGTGAGAGAGGGAGACAGACAGAGAGACAGAGAGAGAGAGAGAGAGAGTGAGAGAGAAACACCTTGGTTGACCAGCTACTGCTGGTCATTGCTTTTCTGTGAGTCTAGTCGGTGAGTAATATTCCCGCTTTTTCTTGATCCTCCATCCTCATCCTCATCATCCTCATCATTACCACAGATGGGCTGTCAGGCGGGAGCCGTGGATGAGCAGCATGCTCTTTCATTCCTTTTGAATGAATGACACCGTGCACGGCTCCTTTGTTATGCCGGTGCATGTGTGCAGAGCAGACGTGTGTGTGTCATACCTTGGATAGACACTCCTACTGTCTACACACACATACACACACACACCCACACACACTGTCAGTCTGTCTGCTGGTGCTGGGCCATGTCCAAAATGGTTGTTGACAAACATCAGTGGTGTGCACAGACGCGTGGAGGTGGAGAATCCAGGTGCATGCTGGTGTGTGGTGATGTCACCAGGGGCTCAGAGCCCGGACGGAACACTGTTGTCGGGAACATGGCGGGCCGATTTTCTCCAGCGATCACTTTTTGTAGTCTTCCTAAATGTCTCTCTCTCTCCTGCTCTCTCTCTCTCTCTTCCTCTCAGTCCTCTCTCAATTGGACTCAGCTGCGCTCTCAGGCGGTTTGTTTAATTAGCCGGTCCAACTAGGTCAGGTTGTTCTAATTGAAGCACAACCATTACAAAGACTGAATGTTGTGGAGTTAGGAGCAATATACAGTATGCTGTTGGTAAGCAGTGTTTTTGGCTCACCTCGCCGCCGGTCTGGTTGTTGTTGTCGCAATCATATGGCACATGTGGTGACGTCATGTAACACACACATTTATATTTTAGATGTCCAATTATTAACATCATGCTCAAAGGCACACACTATCCGGCAGTAGCTCAGGAGGTAAGAGCGTGTCTGGCAACGGAAAGGTTGTTGGTTTGATCCCTGGGCGCCACCTAGCTAAGTGTCGAGGTGTCCCTGAGCAAGACGCCACCTAACCCTAACTGCTCCTGATGTGTTGGTTGTTACCCTGCATGGTTGACACCGCTGTGGGTGAATGTGAGGCAACTGTGAATTGCTTTGGATAAAAGTGCTACATAAATGCAATCCATTTATCATTACTATCTGTGTCCAGAGGGAGAACGTTTGTTGATGTTGAAATCAAGTGGAAGTTGACACATTAGCACGTTGAGGAATTCACATCTGTGTCCTGTGTCCTACCTCTCATGGTGTGATGGGACAGTGTTAGAGTGCTTTTGCCCGGTTGGACACGTGAGAGGTGGAGGAGGGTGACGGCCGGCTGGGTAGCCCACAGCAGGGTGATGCTGTTCGGGGGGGGAGAGACACGGGGCACAGCGGCTGCTCTCTTAGCAACATAACAACAGCCCCGCATGCAACACACACCCGCCCGTGCCAGATGCTGCTGACAGCCGCCCAAAACACTCACTTATGAGCAGATAAGGACCTAATAATAATCTAAATGTTATCGCAAGTTGTCACATTTTGGAGGCTGTTGTTGCGCACAAGTTGGCAGGTACATTTGGTACAACAGTGTCTTTGATAGTAAAGTGGGGCTATTTAAGGGCCTGCATGTTGGAGGTGATGGTGATGAATACTAGACACAAATATTTTAGCAGAAAGATTGTACATTCACTTTTGGATGTTTTGTATTGACAAAAAAGCATGAAGCAAAATAGTGATATTGAATGCTATTTTGACAAATAGCAATATGCTTATGAACTACACAGTACCATAATAAAATAGCGCTGATATGATCATTTCTCTTCAGTACAATACGCATATTGTTGTTCTTGTTGAGCAATTGTTTCCAGTACATTCCATTTGCATTATTTCCTGTGTTTTTATATGGTTATCTAATCATCTCTATTTTATAACACTGATGTGGATGTTGATGTTGTTGTAGATACAGCTGTTATATGATCTACTGCGTACATTTGCATGTGTGTTTGCATTGGCAAGGAGCGCAAATAGGGGCTGGGGGTTACTTAATGTTCTCCACACCATTGACTTTACGCCGCCCAGCCATAAGGAACCATTATACCCACTAATGTTACGACTCAGTGGGAGCAGCGCTCCACCAGCCAGCGTCACCTTTGAAGCGACCAATCGGATTAAACTGTTAGAACACGCAGACCCACACCAAGTAACAGCGGGTACTTACGATTCTTGTTTCGCTCCACGTATTCAAATGTACTCCATGTGAAGCACAATTCTATTCAAATACTGTTATTACTATAGTGGCTAAATAACCTTCAATTGACGTGTGACGTTTGTGTCGTCAAAGAAAAGGATTTCTGGTTTTGCGAATGTGGCAGAGCACCCCCCGGTAGAGGGAACATGGTTCGGCCGAGTCCCCTCTGTCAGTTTCAAGTTGCGCCTCGTCGCTGTCTGGCCTGGCAGGACGAAACCAGCACTCACCTCTAGAGGGGCGACGTAACGCGGTGGATTCAGGATAATATGTCAATATATTAACGGGGCTAATGGGACGTCTATTGAGATCGGTGGACATATTGATATCATGATTCGAAGGTAAGACGTAACGATCTTGAACAGGGTTGCTTCGTGTTTGCTGGGGTTTATGGTCTGTACCCTTCGCACGTTTTGGAATGTCACGCTTTGCTGGTTGTCATTGGGGAAGGCTCCCTCGACATGATTCAACTGTGGATTAAACCTCAGCCAAACTTTTCTTTGTGCGAATCACTTCTTTTGATCGGCGTTTCGTTGTATCGATCGATCGAATGACACGCCTGTGGGATGCAGTGGATCGCAGCCCAACGTGCTTTGAATGGAGGCAGCTTCTCGGATACAATCCTCTGATAGCCGCTCTCTTTTATTTTTTTTTATATAATGAATGATGTATAATCAATCTAATTTGCTACGGTTGTCTGCATGCCCTCCCCATATCCAAATTCCAGATGTGCATAGTCTATATCCAGCCTGTTCCTACTACGAAACAATTTGACAATGCCATGTTGCAGTGTTTGGAAAAAAACCAACAACCCTGCAGGAGTTGTTGGCCCAACCCCTCATGTGTTGTCACCTGTGACTTCATAATTATGCAGCTCATTTGAAGTTTGCCCCCCTAATGTATTCACCTAATGTATGCTCTCGTTGCTGCTGCAAGGTGTTGTTAGAGGCAAGGATGAGGTGATCTCTTTTTGCAAAGTGATATTTACTTTGCTATGTAGGTGCTGTATTGCCATGATGTGTTTTGAATGTGGACTAACCAGAGTTTTGAGTGGCGGTCCCAGCTCTTGATGGGGTTCCTTCTCATTGCTTCCATACCCAACGCTCAGTCATGTAGACTTTCACCATAGTTTGCTTGCCTAACTTCACTGAATGTGGTCCAAGTTTAAGTCAATGGGTGCTGACCAGTTTGAGTACTACATGGTCTACACAGCTCACATTGAAAACAAAGTCAAAACAAATAATTTTGAAATTCATGTGGAAACATAACTTCAGACTATGTTTTATCACCTCTGTCTTTTTGTTTTTCATAAGGCCTTATTTAGGCATGTTGACCTTTTATAGATGCTTGTGTTCCTTGTGTTGCCTAGGAGCACGCTCAGCAATACAATGCCCTTTGACTGTAGGTGACCCACATTGGACCAACATACTTGGCAACTAGACCCTGGGGTCAAAAGGAACAATACAGTTTTGCCTTGATGGGCACTCGGGACAAAAGTCTTTTCCTTTTGTGTCTGCACCAGGGCTTTTTGATATATTGTGTAGTTACATGATTCACATGGTTCACTACAGTCACCTAGCAGCTACCAATCATGCTCTGCTACTCTTCATGCTAGACTAGACTCTTTTGAAGGTCAATGACCGTTTTTGTCAGCCCACAGTTGGACAGGTGCTAGCTGGGATGTGCGAAGCCCTTTGTGGCCTCCTGTTATCATAACTCTCAGTTTCCGTCCCAAGAGAGCTGGGTATGACGAGGATGTGGAATGGGAAGTTTCCTTGTTGGCTGACGTGACAAATGGATAGATATGATTCCAACGAATGACTATGACAGAGTAAATTGCCCCACCTCTGGTCCATAGTCCTCGGCCGTTGGGGAGTGGATTGAACAGGACGTTGAGTGATATTTCCAAACTAATACACATGATTTTAAATCAACCATGTGCAGGGTTTGAAACATACTGGCCACAATATTTTTTTTCCTGGCCCTCACTAAGTTCTTCACATTCATCAACTAGTGAATCAATGGAATTAATCAATAGGCTAATGAATGTATTGTATAATAATAATAATAATAATAATAATACATTAGTATTGTGTCTACCGTCACAATACTATGTCACTTTGTGCAAACAAAAAAGCACTTTTTATTTTATAATGCAAATATATATATATACAGTATCACATGGGGTGGCTGTGGCTCAGGAGGTAGAGCGGTTGTCCAGCAACCCGAAGGTTGCTGGTTTGATCCCCAACTAAGCCTGTCGAGGTGTCCCTGAGCAAGACACCTAACCCCAACCTCTCCCGACCTACTGGCTGCTGAAATGGTTGACCCTGCTGTCGGTGTATGAATGTCTGTATAAATGGGTGAATGTGAAGCAATGTAAAGCGCTTGGGATAAAAGCTCTATATAATTGCATCCAATCCATTTACCATTTTCGGGAACCTGAGACAGGGAGTCCTGATGTGCCTTTTTAGTACGGGCACCCCTTATCGTTGAACCCTGACCTGGTTGACAATGACATTGATGTAGTTGATGTTTTCTTTTCAATCTGAACTGCACAAACCCTGACCTTTTGATAATTTTTTATTGTGGATATGACAGTTTATCTCAAATGTAATGGCCTCTTCCTTAAACATCCTGAGAAGTCTGCTAGATCATGCTGTAATTATGATATCATAATGCCCAGGTTGGATACAATAAAGCAATGAACACAATACCAACACACCATCATAAGATATGTCATAACTCGTATCGATAAGGATGTTAATGAGCGTTTAACTGCTAACCCATTACATGCTTAGGCTTCATCGTTAACATCCCTATTCCTAGATCATGGCAAGTTAGTTCGCCTACGTTCAGTCACAGAAATGAAAGAATGTAAGGTGGGGGAAAGGAAGAACGTTATTGGAAATCAGCCACTGCTGTGTCATAAGAAGTTGAGTCACCAAATTCTGTCAGTCCTTTGCCCAAGCCTATCCCAGTTATTGACTCGTCAGAAGTCATGACAATGCATGTGACGAGTTTCATTTTAGTAGACCAGGTCCAGTGTGCTCTGTGGCCTAAAAAGGACACATGTCTGTAATTGGATTCTTATGGCGCGCAGTTAACCATTCAAGGTTTACGCTGAAGCAGTCCACCACCGCAAGGAATTAACTTTATTGAGCCAACTGACTCGCTTTGGTATGTCCCGATGACATAATGTGTCTCCTCCTCTTGTGATGTTCAGACGTCACTTGCCTCAGCAGAACATGCATGCACCCTTTCTAAGATTTGTATAATATTTCGCAATATTTTCTGGAGAAAGTTTTTTTCAGTCTATGTAAAAAAGACCTAACTTATTTTTGCAGTGACCACACCAGGCATAGTGTTGTATGAGAATAGCCTTATGAATGGAAAGTACTTCACTACATTACAGTGGTTGAAGACGTAAGTGAAACGCACGTGAATGACCCCATATCCTTAGTTGTACCGTACCACCCGATCTTGCAGGTCTTATGGTATTATGGTTGGTCTTTTTCATTTTACCTCATGGGTGTCATAAGTGGGTCACTGTGACAACTGCATTCCTCGGTCCAGTCGAAGGGGACTGTTTACATTGAGCCAGTCAGCTGACCATTGAAGAGTAGATTCATAGTGTAGTAGCTCTGCCTCATGCTGTGCATCGCCCTGTTGGAATTAGTTTGTGTATATTGTACATATTGCGTTTTTATATTGGTCGTAGGCCTATTTGTCTTGATATGACAACAGATGGTAATAATACTGTATTTCTTTCATGGTATACGACATCCTTTATCTCTTGCAGTCTGCCGGGGCTTAACATGTAGTAGCCTAGTAGTTGTCAATAGATCATAGCCTACATAATCTGCCAGTAGTTGCAGAAACTATATCCCTTTGACACTGATGTCCGGTGTGCTAGTACATTGTAGGTGCTTGACACAACAAAGGTCTGGTATTTTGTACTTATAACTTAAAATGATTAGTGCACAGCGTTTTACAACTGGCATTTTGAAATGTGATAATTCCCACACCATGGCCAGAGAAATCATGATTGTATTCAAATAGAAGGCCAGCACTGACAGGCCAACTAGGTAAGTCACATCATCTGCTGATGAATCCTGATCCACTCGGTTCATGGGCCGCCATCTGTATGGTTTTGTGAATTTAATTTAATGCTTTTTATTTTTTCTGTTGAAGCATCTTGTCACATTTCTGGTCGGGCTATTTGGCCTTTTTATTGCTAGCACTTAATCTGTCCTAAACGGCATTAGCCCGGTGCTCCTTTTTAACCGGACTGCTATAAATTAACAAACATCGTCATCACCTTCATCATCACAGGATAAAGCCAAGCAGCCAGTCGTTTTTCTATCAGACAGCATTTCACCCCCTGCTGAGAGGAGATATTCTACACTCACTCCTCCCGGGATCGTTTTATAACACCTTAGTGGGTAGTGAGTGCTCTCTCAGCTGGGGAATATTTCCATAAAGAACTAGTTGGCTAATGGGCTGTCAGCCCTGGGTAGTGTTTAGTGGGTACTGTATACCTGTAGGCTTGAGTAGTTAAAGTGTAGCTGCTAGCAAAGAAAGATACAATTACACCCCTTGCATTACACCCCCTTGGACTAGTATGAAGTGAATGATTTTACTAAATGTACAACCACAGTGAGGACCATTTCTCATGTAGGCCTAATTTCTTCACAATTCACTATATTTCAGGCTGCTTATAGCGTTTCCAACCACATGAAATGACGAGCAAATCTGTAAATTGAACAAGTCTGCTCCATTGAAAATATGTTGAAAAAGCAATAAATCCATGTGAAAAAGATGTTGCAAGGCCATTCAAATGTTCAGCTGAAAAGTGGTTGGTGTATCACAACCAACTGAAAATAGTGTTTTGATTTTGCCTGTCTGTAGCCGTGTGGATCTTCGCACATGTGCTGGACGGGGAAGTGTGATTTGGGCATGAGTGGACCTAAAGGAGCTGTGTGCCGTTGTGCTCCACTCGAAGCTTCCCTCGGTGGCATGCCTCCGGCAACTAGGACCCATATGCGCGCCCTCTATCACAGCCTGCCACACAGGCTACGGTTCCAGTGTCTAAGCTAGTCTGTACCAAGCGACATGCTCAACCCACGAGGCTTCCTCTCTGAAAGGTCTTTTCTTCTTGATGTTCCCTGATCTCGCGCTCTCTGAATGTCCACCATTTGTTTGCCATCTGAGCTGCTCCCACCCCACCCAGTGTGTGTCACCGGATTATAGCGTGGATCATTGGCTGGCTGCACTAACTGTTGCGTATTCTGTTCTATATTCTGTTCTAGCTACAAGCCTCATTTATAATGCTTTCAATGTCTGCACATCACAACACTTCTCAAATACAGCAGTATTACAATTTTTTTTAAATTATTATTATGTCCATTACACATTGCATAATTTTCCCATATACTGTTCTGTTCCTTAAAGGTGCTGTAGGTAATATTTAAAATCTAATTTGAGTGTGATTTGTTATAGGCCTAATTGCCATCGTCTGCTATTAGTGAATAAAATGTTCAAAGAGTGAATGAGTATGTGTTCTGATAGACTAGGCACCGGCCTCCATATGAGACAATTCAAGATTCAAGAAGTGTATTCGTCACATACACATACAGGATATGCAGTGAAATGAAAAGTGGCGATGCTCAGCCGAATGTGCAACAGAATACTACAGATAACACAAATTCAGAATATTTACAATATTTAAAAAGTACAATAGACCAGTAGGAATGAGAACTATAAAATAATATATAAAAGGCAGTCAAAAATATGAAAAAATATAGTACAGACCATGTATGTCTGTATGTATGTATGTACAGTATGTCATAAGTTCTGTAATAAGTTATGTAGTGAAACTATGTGAGTGCATGTACTGTGTACTAACTATGTGTGCATGTGTGTTTGCGAGTGTGCATGGGAGGGGCAGTGGGGGGGCCCTGGTGTGCATGTGAGTGTGTGCATCGGAAGGGCAGTCAGGGGGCCCTGGTGAGGTCAGAGTTCACAGTCCTGATGGCCTGCGGAAAGAAACTCTGTTTTAGTCTCTGTTCAAGCAGCGTGACTGTGGAGGCGCTTGCCTGACAGCAGCAGCTGGAACAGTTTGTTGTTGCGGTGGTGAGGATCCTTCATGATCCAGCAGGCTCTGGTTTGACACCTCCTGGAGTACAGGTCTTGCAGGGTGGGGAGTGTAGTGCGTTCAGCCGAACACATTTCCTCAGCTGCCTGAGGTGGTAGAGGCACTGCTTCGTGTCAATGTGTGTAGTCCAAGTCAGATCCTCCTGAAGTCCATGTTCAGCTCCTTAGTTTTGGAGACATTCAGCATGAGGTTGTTGTCCTGGCACCAGAGTGACAGGTTAGCAACTTCCTCTCGGAAGGCCTTCTCATCGTTACTGGATATCAGGCCCACCACCACTGTGTCATCGACAAACTTGACGATGGTGTTGGAGCTGAACCTGACCACACAGTCATGTGTGTACAGGGAGTACAGTAGGGGGCTGAGGACACCACCCTGGGGGGATCCTGTGTTCAGGGTGAGGGGTCTGGAGGTGTCTCTGCCCACCCTGACAACCTGGGGCCTGGCAGTCAGGAAGTCCAGGATCCAGGTGCACAGGGGGGTGTTCAGTCCCAGCTCAATAAGCTTGCCAACCAGTCTGGTGGAAACTATGGTGTTGAAAGCAGAACTAAAGACTATAAACAACATTCTCACATGGCTCCCCTTCCGACTGTCAAGATGAGAGGGGGAGCTGTGTATTATCTGGGAGACAGCATTTTTGGCCTGCTCCCGACTCATTTCTAATCAGGGCATCTCTTTCCTGAATGGTTCGGAGAGTCCATCTTGCCTGTCAATCACATTTGTGCAGCGAGGGAGGCAGCATTTTTGGGGTCATTTCATTTCTAAATCTTGCTCTCTTCTGTCTCTTTACAACCCTGACATCTAACCGCCAGCACTTCTAAACTGTTCTTAAGCTGCAGGGACTTTATCTGTACTGATTTAGGTTTCCCCCCGATTGGTCATGATCCAAAAACTCAAGTTGCTGTTTTTGTGAAAGCCCCTAAAATGTGTTTTTGTAATTAATATAGCCTAGCTAGATAGAAAAGGACTGCTCAAACGTTGTCTCACTGGAGTTTTCCATCGCTGCCAAGAATAAGATGGAGCCTAGGTCTACATGCCAAAAACTTGGAATGTATTGTGTGTGTGTTTTCCCAGTATGCATTGAGCTAAGTTATTGTAAGTTTTGGCTTGGCTGTGTGATATTCTGTCCATCATGTGTCGCTATTAAGTGTACAAAAGTAAAAGGATATGCTCTAACATGATTGCTATGCCCTGGAAAAAATGTGAATCAATCATCACCTGAGGATGATGTTGGGAGGCCGTTGAAGGAAGTGCTGTTCTTTATGTTGTTCTTTTTTTCCCTCCAAAGTGGCAACATAAAGCCAGATGCGGTAATTTGGTTGCATAGTCAAACGGTGCCCCTATGCCACCTGGTCAGGCTGTGTGCTTACTTGTTCATACCCTTTTCCCTTGGATTCCCCTTCATGTATTCCTACTTTCATACCACTTGACAATTGTCATGCGAACTGCGTTGGCTCTGTGCAAGCGTTGACCTGGGATTGCACCCGCGGTTCCTGCAAAGGTTAGCTCTGCTACAAGGAGCCTAGCCTGCACAAACAAACATGTTGGCACAGCACACATAACAGTTGTCTGAGGATTCTAGTGTGATATCTATGCAAATGACTATAGGCAAATGAACAAAATCCCCCGTAGTAACCAAATCAGCGATATGATAAATCTGGAGTCTGTACTTACTGCGAATGTGTTATGCCACTAAACTGCCAATCATGTTGTGTGAAAACATTGTGAGAAAGTCACAATCTGACAATGTTTCATAATGTCCCCTCTCATGAAAACGTAGGTGGGCACTGCAGTGCTAAGAATTCATGAATTATTCATTGATTGAACAACCTTTTGTTACTCAACTGTAGACGGCCTAATCAGATGTCCTTCAGAAGGAAGTAAGCTAATGTAAATACTCACGAGGCAGAGCGTGGCAGAATGTTTCAATGCAGACGTTTGAATGTAATTTTGTTGACCATTGTAATTTATTTCATAGTTTAGTTTGAAATTAAACTTTAACCAGCATGTTGTGCAGCATACCCATCGAGGTAGCCTAGATTGAAATCAACCCTGTTTTACAATGTGTCTCTGTGTAAAAAGCTCAGATGACCATGATCACATGCACAGGGTTTCCCATATAAAGAGTTGAATGGAGGGGGGGCGGGGGAGTACTTCTAAGAAGAAGGCATGCAGTAGCGTACGGCTGCACACTACAATTTCAATCGTCAAAACATCATTCCAAGTCGACTCAATTGCTTTGTCAAACAATTGTGGTTTAAACCCCCCCCCCCCAAAAAAAACCCCAAATCAAACAGATTATAGAGGCTGCTGAAGGTGAGATTGGTATGTTGGACAGTGGGCAAAAGAGCAGGTTTTGAGATAAAGGTTTCTCTTCCATTGAGAAGTCATACATTCACACACCTGTGGTGGAGCATAGCTATATGTGATTGACAGGCCAGATGGATTCCCTGAAACAATTAGAGAAAAGATGCCCTGATTGGTCAGAAATTAGGGGGGAGTGGTCTTAAAAGCTAAATTGTCTCACGCAGCACAGTCAACTAGAAATGGATATTCTTATATTTGACTCACTAATACTTGATGGATGAATATGGCATATACTTTTTTTGTACAAACTACACTCCAATGATAGGCCTTGCTCTTGGATAATAGGTAGGCTATATATCTTGGATATTGAACAGATATTCACGCTAATAAGTGATGTGACACGCTGAACTAAAGATGTGATTACCGGTATGAGTGTGTCGAGTGGTGTATACTTGCGCAGGAGACGGTGTGAGTCCCAGTGTGTCTAGTGGTGTATACTTGCGCAGGAGATGGTGTGAGTCCCAGTGTGTCTAGCGGTGTATACCTGGCCAGGAGACGGTGTGAGTCCCAGTGTGTCTAGTGGTGTATACCTTGCCCCAGGAGACGGTGTGAGTCCCAGTGTGTCCTAGTGGGGGTTGTATACCGCCCAGGAGACCTGGTAATGAAGTCCCAGTGTGTCTAGCTGGCTGCTATACCCTGCCCACGAGACCGGTGTGAGTCCCAGTGTGGCTCTAGCGGTGTGTACCTGTCCTAGGAGACCAGGTGGTGAGTTCACCCAGTGTGTTCTAAGTGGTGTATAACCTGCCCCAGGAGACGGTGTGAGTCCCCTAAGTGTGTCCTAGCCGGTGTATCACCCTGCCCAGGAGAACTGTAATGATCCCAAGTGTGTCTAGTCGGTGTATACCCCTGCCCCAGGAGACCGGTGTGAAGTCCCCCCAGTGGTGTCTAGTGGTTCTAATTACCTGCCCCAGGAAGACTCGTGTGAGTCCCAAAGTGGTGTCTAGTGGTGTATACCCTGCCCAGGAGACGGTATGAAGTTCCCAGGTGGTGTCCTAGTGGTGTATACCTGCCCAGGAGACTGTGTGAGTCCCAGTGTGTCTAGTGGTGTATACCTGCCCAGGAGACTGTATGAGTCCCAGTGTGTCCTAGTGGTTGTATACCTGCCCCAGGAGACCGGTGTGAGTCCCAGTGTGTCTCGTGGTGTGGGTAACCTGCCCAGCGAGACTGTATGGAGTCCCAAGTGTTGTCTAGTGGGTGGTATTACTACCCAGGAGACGGTGGTGAGTCCCACGTGTGTCTAGCGGTGTATACCTGCCCAGGAGACTGGTGTGAGTCCCAGTGTGTCTAGTGGTGTATACCTGCCCCCAGGAGACGGTAATGCAAGTCCCAAGACATTGGTATCTATCGGTGTATACCTTGAGCAGGAGACGGTGGGTTGAGTCCAGTCGTGGTCTAGGTGGGTGTACTACCTGTCCAGGAGGACTGTAATAGTCCCAGTGCTGTCTAGCGGTGTATACCTGCCCAGGAGATGGTAAGAAGTTCCCAGTGTGTCTAAGCGGTGTATACCTGCCCAAGCGAGCAGTGGCTGTGAGTCCCAGTGGTGTCTAGTTGGTAGTATTACTGCCCAGGAGATGGTGTGAGCCCAGTGTTCTATGGTGTTACGCGAGAATGACCCAGTTGTTGATACCTGCCCAGGAGACTGTGAGTCCCAGTGTGTCTAGTGGTGTATACCTGCCCCGGAGATGGTTGTGAGTCCCAGTGTGTCTAGTGGTGTATACCTGCCCCGGAGACGGCCCGGCTTCCAAGCAAAGCCGACAGCAGCACTCCTCTCTCTCAGGAGTCCTCTCTGTATTCTCTATATTGCATGTCTGAGGTAGCTATGACTTAGGCTGAGGTAGGCTAACTGTCGTATGCAAACCAATGCCACTGTTGTATGAAGGCAGACCGGTAGACACTGGAAAAAACATCTAGGCCTACTACTACCTTTTTTGGGTGGGATGGAATGTATGAGAATGTCCCAAAGTGTACTGCGAGAGGGGTGGAGGAATTCATTGGTACTGGCTGAGGACCCCAAACTGTTGACAGATAACCTCTTAGCTTTACCCTGGCTAGCCTCACCATACATTATGGATGGCAAATAAAGTATTGTACACCAAACCATGAACATTGTATGCATTATTATTTGATTTATGATATTGTTATCTCCGGTACTATTATGCTATTAGTACTATTATGCTATTATGCTATACTATTACTATTATCTTTACCCACAGCTTCCTGGCTTGATAAACCTAAAAACATGTCAGCGTGGTTGTTTTTAGATTGCAAGGCAAATACTTACAGTACAATACTTCAGTACACCACACGCGTAGCATGCATGTAGACTAGATAGGGGGATTTATGTGACTGCATAGTAATGGCACAGCACACTTGTGGAAAATCCTAGAGCCTTTTCAGATGCCATTAGGTTGAAATGCAAAGCTTTACTAAAACTAATTTGATTAAATCATATTATAGATATTAGCATTTGGCTCGATGTATATTTTTGTGTGTGGACTTAGAAATATTAGACTAGAAATATTGTCTTTATTGTAGTAGTATAGTTGCCACTTGAATGTTATAACGTTAAGCCTAGCCTATAATTTAGGCTAGTTAACCTGCAACATTTCACTTTGTTTGCCCTGCAAGTCTTAAGTAGTTTATTAATATAACATAATTCTAATTGTGTTAATAAACGTGTAACTGTCCCAATCATCATTCTACATGTCTACATATATTTTTGTTTTTCGATAAAAACACCTGGAGTTCTGAAGCCTTATCTTGTGGTGCCTGTTTTTTATTTTTATAATGACTAAATCAAGTTTCTAGCTGAGCTAGTTCACACTCTGCCCTCCCAGCACATTTTTTCCTCCAGTCATCTGGCCCCGTTGACTGAGGTGAAGCCAAACTCTTGGCCTGGTATTTCCACAGCAGTGGGGAAGGCAGGATGTGAGAGGGAGATGCAGACCTGGATCTCTCTCATCATGCTGCTATGTGACTTGTGTGACCTGAGCTTGTTTTCACCGAGCCCACAGACTGTCAGTGAAACATGCTGCTCACACCTAGGACTGCAACTTGCTGCTATTTTTATAGCTGATATAAATCTAATGTCATGAACAATAGCTAAATGCCATCACTAGTTTTCAAAGTGTACAAAGTGATCTCTTAACTGTGCTTGCTTCATCTGAAAAACAATTCCTAATTATACCATGAACCACATATTTGAACATTCATTAGTATTCATTAAGTCAGCCAATGAGGTTTTGATGACTTATAATTATTATTATGACTGCATGTGCTGCTTTGAGATCAAAGCATTGCATGATATGCTGAAAAAAAAACAGAAAATTGTTGCAATTGGGATGGGGAGCATCTTCCAGCACCTTCCTTGCTGAAAGTAGGCTCGTCATTTGAATGGTGAATGGCCTCTAGCAATAGACCTACGGGAGACGGTAGTGGAGCTTGACCACAATGTTATTGGAACAGTCAACCCACTTGGATGAGCCATGACTTCTTTTTCAAAAAATGATCAAATGCTAGTTTCTCGTTGACAGCATTGCTTTCCATCAAAACTAGGTCGCGTTTCAGAAGGAAAAACATCCTGGCCTTCATTCAACCCACACATTCAACCATTGCCAATGAGGGGATGCATATACACTAAGTAATTGTTGAAAATTAGATGGATGAAAGTTTGTTAGTTTGCTGATATTTGTCCTCCCACAAATCATCTGCAATGGTTTAAATTTGCCTTTCTTTAAATCTTTTGCACCTCAAAGGTTTTAGCTAAAATGACTAGCCTATATCCTGTCTCGGGCACAAAGGATTCTTGCTCTAATCTAGAGCAATTGCATGCCACTGGTATTTGGGTACACATACTCATACTTCCTGTGGAACCCTGCGCAGTCCCTCCACTTCCTGAGTCCAGCAGCACCGTTCCTACGAGACAGATAAGGAGTTGCAAAGGTTAGGCTACACCAACTTCAAGGGAAACTCTGTAATGAGCACTACAAGATAACAAACCTTGAATAACCTAGCCCATATCATAGCATCAACGCGCCGTCTCTCAAAATGTGTTGGTGGTGATGGTGGTTTTGAATTACTCAGTTTGCTCAAGCTAGGGTTTGATCTTCTGTCAGCTGAAATTGTGTTTTTGGAGGAAGTGTATTGTATTCTACCACATGACAACACTGGTTTCAGTGTTTTAGTGGTTTACCTGTCTGGGGTTTCCTCTGTGGCTTTGGCTAACATGTTGTCATGTAACAACGAGGCTACTAGTAGGAACTAAGTCAAGACACATTTTAGCATAAACTTGAATTACAATGTGCAATTACAACTTTTTTTCAGATGCTGTAATATGATTAGCTCTCATTAAGAACAATTAAACCACTGTCTAAATGTCTTGTGCGCCTTACCATTTGAAAGTGTATTCATTTGTGTTCTCCCTCTCTCCTCCAGGTGGAAGCTGGTTGAGGCTGGCAGTTAGACCACCCTGCCCCGTCAGCAGAGAGGTGGAGGCGGTGTCGGGGGGGCCGGTGTGAGGGGGGGTGGGCGGTGCTGGACCCAGAGATCCCTGCCAGGGGTGGGGGTGGGGGGCGGCGTGGGGGGTGGTGGTGGCAGGGCCCTCACTGCCCCGCTGTGAGTCTGGACCATGGGGGACGTGGGTGGGGCGGCGGCGGCCGGGGGGGGCGTAGTCAAGGTGAACCGCTCCCACGCGCTCTTCGACAACTTTGTCCAGGCGAGCACGTGCAAGGGCACGCTGAAGGCCTTCCAGGAGCTCTGTGACCACCTGGACCTGCAGCAGCCCAGCGAATGCCGCATCTTCTACCACAGGCTCAAGTCCAAGCTCAACTACTGGAAGGCCAAGGCGCTGTGGGCCAAGCTGGACAAGAGGGCCGGCCACAAGGAGTACAAGAAGGGCCGGGCGTGCGCCAACTCTAAGGTAGGTGCCTCCCACCATGATGTGAGGATAGAGAATGCCTGGAATGATCCGTTTGACAAGCCACTTTTTGAAGAAGGCTTACTGTGTGTGTGCGTGCGCGTGTGCATGATCGCGCACACACGCACGCACACGCTGCTCAGTAATGGTGATGCTATATCGCAATCACAATCTCTGTCAACATAATTGCTATATGATGTTCTTTTTACTAAATCTTTCTATGACGGGTACCACTGGTACCCGTGAATATACTGAACAGCACTCTCACTACTTCATGTCCCCTTAATCCTATTGCCCATCTACCTTTCAAAATGCATCATCATTACCATAATCTTCATCTTCAATTTTATCTTGATCTTCCTCTTCCTCCGTGGCCCCACCTAGTGTCTGATCATCGGCGCAGGGCCATGCGGCCTGCGTACGGCCATCGAGCTGGGCTTCCTGGGGGCCAAGGTGGTGCTGCTGGAGAAGAGGGACGCCTTCTCCAGGAACAATGTGCTGCACCTCTGGCCCTTCACCATCCAGGACCTCCGGGGCCTCGGGGCCAAGAAGTTCTACGGGAAGTTCTGCGCCGGTGCCATCGATCATATCAGTGAGTTGACGTCTCTCTCTCTCTCTCTCTCTGTCACACTCTCTCTCACTCTCTCTCTCTCTGTCACTCTCTCTCTGTCTCTCTGTCTCTCTCTCTCTCTCTCTCTCTCTCTCTCTCTCTCTCTCTCTCCCCCTCCTACCGTTTACTATTCATATTCATATTCAGTCATTGAAGTGGTTCCCCATGTTTTTCCTCTCGTGCGCCCTACAGCCCCCATCCCTGCGTCTCAATTCAACGACGCCAAACCACAACTGTTTTCCTTTGAACTAATGTTACTCTTTTTATAATTTAGTGTCATTATTCATTTAGTAGTGGCCTTAAAATGGAACAAGCTTGAGGCCGGACCAATTTTCTACCGGGATGTCGTTGCATTGCGGGCAGACTGTGGACATTGGCGGTTTCAAACCCGCAACCTCTTCTTCTGGAAACCCCGACCACTAGACGGCATATTTGTGCCTCCGCTATAAATATTTGGAAAACAATGTAACGCAATAGCCCCTCTTGTTGGAAGACGCTGCCGCCGCAAACAGATGCGTTGTGTTTGCAGGGGATCGGGATGATTGGGTGGCTAATGCCGTTTCATGGTTGATTGTTTTGGCTGACGCCGCCTCTCTTGCTCTGGCCTGCAGGTATTCGTCAGCTGCAGCTCATGCTGCTCAAGGTGGCGCTCCTCCTGGGCATCGAGATCCACGTCAACGTGGAGTTCAAGGGTCTTATCGAGCCCCCCGAGGACCAGGAGACTGAAAGTAAGTTAGCCGCTGGAGGCGACGACGACAACGTCAACGCAACATTTTTATTTTTATTTTGCAAGGCTCTTCTTTTGTCATAGTTGCAGATTCACTAACCCTCATTTTACGACACCCTCTAAAACACCAAACGAAACCTTGAAGGAGAACACACAAAAAATAAGTCAACGGTTCGTTGTAATGCTTATTAGATTTAAAAACAGCCCTAAATGATGTACTTAAAACAAAAGAACAGGGTTTTGCATTGTCAGAGGCTTAAAGAAACACACAGGACTATTCATTCTGCCCGGGATGGTTACAATAGCAAAAAAAAACCACAAACATGTATTTTATCCAAGTGCTGTGTCAAAGACGCATGGCTGACACAGCTCTGCCCTGATGACACATGACACATGGTCTGCTGTGTTCCCAGAGATCGGCTGGCGGGCCGAGGTTAACCCCAGGACACACCCCGTCAACGAGCTGGAGTTTGATGTCATCATCGGCGCCGATGGAAGGAGGAACACCCTGGCAGGCAAGTCGTGTGTGTGTGTGCGTGTGTACGTGTGTGTGTGTCATGCATTCAACAGATCGTTTGTGTGTGTGTACAACATATACATTACGTACCTGTGGTTGTATTCATGCTGTTGGATTTTCTATGAAAGAGCCCATTCATCAATTGAAAACGTGAGCTCTGTGCATCGCAATGTTGTTCTCGCTCGCCTATGTTCTTCCAAACACTGTGGCCCCGCCCGACTTTTTGTAAGGTGGAATTGTTTTACAATTGTTCAGACCAGTGACATAAACATTTTTTTTGTAATTGTTCCGATTACCCCTCGCAATACTTCAGAGTACCCCTAGGGGCACACAGACCCTCCTGACACCCTCCGCACGCTGCTGTAGTTTGCGGTTCGTGCCCCGTTTCGTCGGACTGTCGTCATAGGGCTCAGCCATTGCGTAACCTTCACTTCCCGTCTTCCCTGACGCCGGAGTCATCCTCTCTGACTCCTTCCTTCCTTCCTGTGCCGCCTCCTCGTTTCCTCTCCCCAGGATTCCAGCGCAAGGAGTTCCGGGGCAAGCTGGCCATCGCCATCACGGCCAACTTCATCAACAGGAACACCACGGCGGAGGCCAAGGTGGAGGAGATCAGCGGCGTGGCCTTCATCTTCAACCAGAAGTTCTTCCAGGACCTCCGAGAAGCCACAGGTCTGCCTGCTCTCCCCCCCAGACACACACACACACCCAACACTCCCTTAGTTACAGCTGTGCAATGGCCTCAAGTGATCCCTCGTATTAGCGTGGGCATTCCCACCAGTCACAGGGGCGGCTTTTGGCTGTAGAAGAAGGAGAAAAATGAGCATTAACCGTCCAATTAAAAACAGTTTGATACGGTTGGCATGGATGGCAGCCCTCCCGTCGGAGTTTGCTGCTGACGTGGCATGCATCCCCGGGCCTTTGGTGCGTGAGCTCTGGTCCATGTAATTGCCTCTGTTGTCATCTAATGATGGCATTTCGACTTGGCAGTCGCTGGGTGCTCGGCTGGAGCCAATGGGAAAAGGGGGGATCAATTGGTTTTTGAACATGATCGTAACGGCGCTTGTCTCTCTCTCTCTCTCTTTCCTCCTCTTCTCAGGAATTGACCTGGAAAACATAGTGTACTATAAGGACGACACACACTACTTTGTGATGACGGCCAAGAAGCAGAGTCTACTGGAGAAAGGAGTCATCCTCCACGTGGGTGATGAGCCTCCACCGGCTTTTCATTAGGCTGATACTTGAAGTATAGTTTGTGTTTTATGCGAATGTTTTCTCCTCTCGCTGATGTCGAGATCAAGTCTCCGTGTAAATGTGTTGGAAGGAGACAAGGTCCGTGTTTTTTTTCACGTTGCAGCACAATGAAAACCAAGTGCCAAGTCAAGCACATTTAGCCAGCGTTCCTCGCCTGGCCGCTTTACACAGGAAATTAGTGGGGGGGTTTTTCTGGATTTTCTGTTGGTGCTTTTAAATCATTTGGCTTTATTTTTTATTTTTATTTTCAGAGTGCAATGCTGTTTTTAAGCAACACATTTTTCTTCAAGGGGTTTTTGACAAATGAATTGCCTCTTGTGTGCTAGCCAATTTGTACCTTTTTTTTTCCTGGCATCTCTAATTGGTTAGGGAACGAAATAGCTGCTAAATCACCACTTAGCATCCGCTCGATTATCTCAGCAGTTGGTCTGTCTGGAGCCCAGGGTTAAGGAACATGTGTGTGTCTGTGTCTGTGACCGTCTATCTTGGAGAACTGCAACTAGCATGCTGAACATCGCCAATGATTTTTCTACATCCCTACAGTCAGGAAACTTAATGCATTTTATTTTGGTATTTCTTTTTTTAACACCAGTAATAACAGCTTAATCTTTTCCATTGGAATGAGTCAGACATTTTGGAACATACTGGCACTTCTGGATGGGCTGCAATTCGGGCAGCGTCTGTATTCTAGTTTATTCTAGTTCCTCCAACAGCACCACCAGCACCACCTCCACCCTCGAACCTAGCAGCCTCGTCTCATTCCCACACTAACCACAAGTCACTTTTTCATGAGCGCAGTTTAAGAATTTGCTCATCATTTTGAACTTTCAAAAATGCATGTATTTTCCCCAAATGTATGGTGCTGACTCCAGAATAAATTAATAGTTTCAAGGATTCGGATAAAAAAAACGAATAAAAACTTGGAGAAAAACCAAGAGGCAGCAATTTATACAGGGAGTGCCCGAGAGCCAAGCACTGTATTTTTCTCACGGTTATTCTTCCTCATCTTGCTGTGGCTCCAGGACTACGCCGACACGGAGATGCTGCTGTCCCGCGCCAACGTGGACCAGGCTGCGCTGCTCGCCTATGCCAGCCAGGCCGCCGACTTCTCCACCAACCGCCAGCTGCCCGCGCTGGACTTCGCCATCAACCACTACGGCCTGCCCGACGTGGCCATGTTCGACTTCACGTGCATGTACGCCTCGGAGAACGCGGCGCTGGTGCGCCAGCGCAGCGGGCACACGCTGCTGGTGGCGCTGGTGGGAGACAGCCTGCTGGAGGTGAGCGGTGGCCGGAGAGTTTTGCTTAAATGCTAAATAAATTAATGGTAAATGGATTGCATTTATATAGCGCTTTTATCCAAAGCGCATTATAGTTGCCTCACATTCACCCATTCATACACCGACGACGGTGCCAACCATGCAAGGTAACAACCAGTCTTGCTCAGGGACACCTCGAACCAGCAACCGTCCTGTTGCCAGACAACCGCTCTTACCGCCTCAGTCTTACAGCACCGTCAGCCTGACTGAGCCTTATGCTCACCTTTGCATCGTATTAATACAAATATTTCAAAAAAAATCTCTCTCTCTCTCATATTGCGATTATTACTGAAAAAACGAAGTCATAATTGGATAAGATAAGATAGAACTTTATTAATCCAGAAGGAAATTCTTGTGCCAGAGGTTGCTCAAAATACCAACAACATAAGCATAGCAATAGAATAATAAACAATACAATAATAAAATCTAATAATAAATTCACAAATTTAAAGTGAAGGCCTAAGGAGCCTAAGGAAGAATATAGGCAAGATATTCAGTAAGCAAAACAAGTTGGCAGTGGTATTGAGAATAGAAGCAGGAGAACGTCCCACTTCTCCCAAGGTGAAGCTTTATTTGGGCTGGTCTGTGACTGTATTGCCAGTAGCAGAGTGCTAGTTGAGTGGGAGTAATTGAGTGTGTGTGTTTTATTTTCTTCAGCCTTTCTGGCCGATGGGGACCGGCATCGCCCGCGGCTTCCTGGCGGGCATAGACTCGGCCTGGATGGTGCGCAGCTGGGCCCAGGGGAACAGCACCCTGGAGGTGCTGGCCGAGAGGTGAGGAGACGGTGGAAGTACTCCTAATGCAAACCCAAGGTCTCATCATCGTCGTCATCCTCCCCCTCCTGGTCTTCAATGGAATAACATGCATGCACGCACACACACACGTACACACACACGCACACACACATGCATGTGCACACTCAACCTCCACAGCAAACACACTCTTAAGTGCTTTAAGATGAAGCATGTCTGTATGAGCTCTTTGGTGTCAGTTGGACTCTCCTTCTCCTCGACTAATAGATCAGAGGCCCTCCTAAGTGCATCATCGTACACTCTGCTCTGTCTTATAGTAGCTCCTGACCCCCCTCCCACCACAATGCTTTCTGTATCCAATTTACCGTGAGCCTCAACCTCTCGGTTACCTCCTCCTCCATATTTGTAGTTTTTCATCCCTTGGGGAGATAATACAGTTGTGTGTGGAGTTCATTGGTCGTTTGTGTTTGCTGGTGTTCCCCGAGCACAGGGAGAGTATTTACCGCCTGCTGCCCCAGACCACGCCGGAGAACATCAGCAAGAACTTCAGCCACTACAGCGTGGACCCCACCACGCGCTACCCCAACATCAGCCTCAACTTCCTCCGACCCAACCAGGTACTGGGAACGGAGGGCACACCCACCCCCCCACAAGTCTCATAAGACAAGATAAGATGGAGCTTTATTAATCCTGAAGGAAATTCTCTTGCCAGAGGTTGCTCAAACAATAGACTACAATAAAACAATAGACTTATAAACGATAGAATAATAAACAATAGAATAATAAAATAATAAATGTAAAATTTACAGTGAATAAGCCTAAATTAAAATCTGGGATGAGCCATTATTTACTATCCATGTCACTTTTGGTTCCCGAGAGAATAATCAATGATTTGTTTCGTTGTGGAAAGATCCTGGCATGTACAGTTGTGGTCAAAAGTTGACATACACTTGTAAAGAACATGTATGTCATGGCAGTCCAGGGTTTCCAATAATTTCTACAACTCTTATTTTTCTGTGATAGTGATTGGAGCACATACTTCTTTGTCACAAAAACATTCATGAAGTTTGGTTCTTTTATGAATTTATTATGAGTCTACTGAAAATGTGACCAAATCTGCTGGGTCAAAAATATACATACAGCAATACTAATATTTGGTTACATGTCCCTTGGCCATTTTCACCTCAATTAGGTGCTTTTGGTAGACATCCACAAGCTTCTGGTTGAATGTTTGACCACTCCTCTTGACAGAATCGGTGCAGTTCAGCTAAATTTGTTGGCTTTCTGACATGGACTTGTTTCTTCAGCACTGTCCACATGTTCTCGATGGGGTTTAAGTCAGGACTTTGGGAAGGCCATTCTAAAACCTTAATTCTAGCCTGATTTAGCCATTCCGTAATCCTCCTTCTTCATTATTCCATTTACTTTCTGTAAAGCACCAGTTCCATTGGCAGCAAAACAGGCCCAGAGCATAATACTACCACCACCATGCTTGACGGTAGGCATGGTGTTCTTGGGGTTAAAGGCCTCACCTTCTCTCCTCCAAACATATTTCTGGTCATTGTGGCCAAAGAGCTCCATTTTTGTTTCATCTGACCACAGAACTTTCCTCCAGAAGGCCTTTTCTTTGTCCATGTGATCAGCAGCAAACTTCAGTCGAGCCTTAAGGTGCCGCTTCTGGAGCAAGGGCTTCCTTCTTGCACGGCAGCCTCTCAGCCCATGGTGATGTAAAACACGCTTGACTGTGGACACTGACACCTGTGTTCCAGCAGCTTCTAATTCATTGCAGACCTGCTTTTTGGTGGTTCTCGGTTGACTCTTGACCATCCTGACCAATTTTCTCTCAGCAGCAGGTGATAGCTTGCGTTTTCTTCCTGATCGTGGCGGTGACACAACTGTTCCATGCACTTTATACTTATGAACAATTGTTTGCACAGTTGATCTCAGGACCTGTAGCTGCTTTAAAATTGCTTTCCTGACTTGTTCAAGTCAATGATCCGCTTTTTCAGATCCGTGCTGAGCTCCTTTGACTTTCCCATTGTAGTGTTTGTGTCTGAGTCTAATGATCGTATCAAATGAGTCATATTTAAATGGGCTGAAGTCACCAGCTGTAGTCAATCATAATCACTCACAAGAAGTTAAGAGGCCACAAAGATCATTTGATTGACACAACTTTCTACATCACCTAAATTGATCATTCATGTTGCTGTATGTATATTTTTGACCCAGCAGATTTTATCACATTTTCAGTAGACTCATAATAAATTCATAAAAGAACCAAACTTCATGAATGTTTTTTGTGACAAAGAAGTATGTGCTCCAATCACTATCACAGAAAAATAAGAGTTGAAGAAATTATTGGAAACTCTGGACTGACATGACATACATGTTCTTTACAAGTGTATGGAAACTTTTGACCCCAACTGTAAGTGTTTTTTTGTGTTTCAACTCTGCAGGTTCGGCACCTGGTCGACACCGGAGAGTCCAGGGAGATGCGCATCGAGATCGAGAACGTGATCAACTCCTCGTCGTCCAAACTGTCCCGCAACGGTTCGTACCTAATATCATACTTACTGGTTGGAATAACTAAGAATAATAATAAGGATTATCATATTATTATAACAAATTACTTGAGTCAACGGCGAGAATCTTGAATCAACTTTTGCAATTCGTATATTCATTTTGATAATGCCTATTCCCAAATGTGACATGTGTGACTATTTTTTTGTTTGTTGCTATTTTAGAATATTACCTGCTTGAGAAACGGTTGCGAGGTAACATGAAGCACAGAAACACGCATGGTGTGTGTGTCTCTCCAGGTGTGTGTGTCCACTAACTTGCGGTGTCCTCCGGGAATGCAGCATAGCGTACGGAAAGACAAGGAGTAATGTTGTTGTTGATGTCCTGGTCTGTGGCGTGGGTTGGATTGGAGTTGTGTTGGCGTGCACTAACTCTCGTGTGCTCGTTCGGTCTGGAGAAAGGGTTGACTCTTTGACTTTAAACCCGTTTAACCCGGTTTATTTTTCTGTGCTGTCGGTTTCATTTCTCCCCCCCCCCCCCCCCCCCCCCCCTTGTGTTGTGTAGACTCAAAAAACATCTCACTGATCCTGATGTGTACCCTGTGAACTGGTTAAAACACGTACATATATACACCGGAGATACATGGGTTGAGTAATTGGCCCGTGGGACCTGCATGCTGGTTAAAAAGAGCTTAGAAAAGCCCATTATGCTACACAGTCTAACATTGACTCTGAGTTTAGTTGTTTGGTTCACTATGGAGAGGACACCAATTAGTAAAAGCAGGGTGGGAAGTAGACGTGGGTGAAATTTTGTTTTACATTTTCAAAGATACCTTAGCCAATCCCATTCCCCAGGATGCATTTGTGATTTGTGTTTTAGCCGCTTGTGCGTTTCCTGTCCCCAGAATCCGTTGCTCGGTCCAGTAAGCTGCTCAACTGGTGCCAGCGGCAGACGGAGGGCTACAAGAACGTCAACGTGACGGACCTCACCATGTCTTGGAAGAGCGGCCTGGCCCTGTGCGCCCTCATCCACCGGTACCGACCGGATCTCATGTGAGTGCAGGGACAACAACACAACACACGCGCTGATACACACATGTCTGTCTGTGTGTGTGTGTAGTAGTGCATACACACACACAGACAGAAGATGAAGATGCATGAAGATGCCGCATCCAGGCTTGGAAGATGTGTCTCTGCCACCGCCATCTTGCTCACGGTTCTGGTTCTGGTTCTGTCCCGCTCCAAAAGTAGAAAATTACCTTTTTGTGCTGCTTTTCGGTGTTCCATAGAAAGAAATGCCAAAACTAGGCAACAGGTAATTACATTTCACAGGTGAGAATTTGTTTTTCAATATTTAACATTTACATTTCGGGCTTTTGGCAGACGCTTTTATTCAAAGCGACTTACAAAGAGTAAATTTTTTGAAGGAGAGGGCAATATATCACTGGTTCATAAAGAATAGAGCATTCATAGTTACGAGTCTTAATAGAACGAGTTTCATAATTGCTAAGTTGCCTGCATAAGTAGCTGGGATAAGAGCAGACGTGCCATTTTGAGCACATTAAATGGAACAGATATATAGCTGGCATTTGTAACTAACCAAACCACTTGAGAATTCAGTGGGTTGTGCTGATTCTAATAGTCGACAGACCTGCTGCCTCGATGTACATTTGGATTTGGAGGCGCAATGTACAGCAGGGGTCTATGTGGCACCTACTAGCATATATACAGTATATCTATATATCTATATCTGGGTGGTGGTGGTGGTGGTAGTCATTTAAAATGCCTGCCTCCAACACTGAAGTCATGACTTGTGAGTCATGAACACGCCGCTGCTGCTGCTGCTGCTGCTGCACTCCATGTATCAGTGGAACTGACAAACGTATGATCGGCATGATTGATTGGCCTGCCGTGTGTTATTACTGTTGCCATGGGTCAACGCGGTGATTACCTTTTTATACTCAATAATGTTCACATCTTCTCTGACCTTTTGACCCTGTGCAATGTTTACGAGGGGTTCTGGTTTACTGGCTTTTATGAGGCTAAATGATCGGTGAACATTTGCCAGTCGTGCCAGACCTCTACAGGGGAAGCTACACTGGCTGGTATGATGCACTTCTCCTGGAGGGTGTGGCCAATGAGTCATGTGTATTCCTCTGAGGGCCGTGTAATGCAACACACTGATGTATTCGGATTGTGAACTGTTGCTATGTGATTTGTGTGTGTGTGTGCAATCCCACTGTCTGCTAAGTGGTCAAAGTCGTGTGTGTGTGTGTGCGTGCGTGCGTGCGTGCGATTATAATGCAGCGTGTCCGCTCTGAAACGGCTGCGATTGCAGTTCCTGACAGCTGCCATGCAACATCGTTCATCGTCTTGACAGTAATTATACGTCTCACATTTGACCCCCGAACTATGGGTGTATCTTAGCATATTATTGGTGTTACTATGCGTTACATGCTGTGATTTATCATCGCCATTAATGTTGTTCGTTGGTTTCGTTCGCTTTCCCTCAGGCCCTCAGGGACTTTGACTCCTTGGACGAGCGCAACCAGGAGAAGAACAACCAGCTGGCCTTCGACGTGGCCGAGCGAGAGTTTGGCGTCTCGCCCTGCATGACTGGCAAGGAGATGTCCTCGGTGGTGGAGCCCGACAAGCTCTCCATGGTCATGTACCTCAGCCAGTTCTACGAGATGTTTAAGGACACAGTGCCACCCGGAGGTAAGCCTGGGGTACTGCAAGCAGGAATAGTCATACTAGTAATAGTAGATGTTGTTTGTTGTTGCAATGTCTTTATTTTATTTTGTATTTTTTTATTTGCACAATGAAGGAATACAATAAATCTACGTAGGAAAAAAAAAAGTTGAGAAAAAGTACGATACAAGACAATAATTGGGTTAATACCTCTTTTTTTGTTGTCTTTCCATCATCGACTGCAGCTTTTTTTTGCGTAATATCTACATTTAGGGCATTTGGCAGATGCTTTTATCCAAAGCCATTTACAATAAGTACATTTGTCGAAAGAGAGACAGCACTATATTGCTGGTGCTACATACAGATAAGAATAGAGCAGGTAAAATATTGTAATAATCGTAAACATTGTAAATTGTCTTCAGACAACCACAACCTGAGTCCGGAGGACAAGGCGGCGCTGGTGGCCAGCACCAAGTCTCCCATCTCCTTCCTCAGCAAGCTGGGCCAGAGCATCGCCATCTCCAGGAAACGCAACCCTAAGGTCAGCCCCAGTCCACACCAGTATATATAGAACTCTTTCTCCCAGTTCAGCGCTGAGTCATCCAGTCTCTTGACACCACCACGCAATCCCAACAATAATAATAATAACCACCAGCTAAAAATATACCCTCACACAGGACAAAAAGGAGAAGGAAACGGACAGTTTGGGGAAGAGGAGAAAAACCAGCCAGCCGGGGCATTCTGAAGACGTAGGTGGACGCGTCTTCTTCGGTTCAGTCAGCGGTAAAGTAAGACACCAACCGTTATTTTAATTGTATTTATTTTTTCTCCCCAGGAGGAGCTGGGCAGGACGGGTCGTGACGAGCGGCCGTCTCCCGCCACCTCGCTCTCGGAGAGGAAGATGGACTCTGCGGCGGCGCGTGGCGGCGGGGGGGGGCCACCGGGACAACAAGGTGAAGGTGATGGCCACCCAGCTGCTGGCCAAGTTTGAGGAGAACGCGCCGCCGGCCCAGTCCACGGGCCTCAAGAGACAGGTGTGTGGAGGGAACCCACGTGGCTCTACTTCTTCTTCTAAAACTGCGCATCTAAAGTCATTCCCTGCTCAGGCTTCTTCATTGACCCAGATGGGTTCTTCTTTTCCTCCTCCTGTATTTGGAGGAATATTGCAGACAAGATGGACGCGGCCCCTGGAGATTAGCTCAGTGAATGGGAACAGAAGGTCCTCAGTGTTTTTGTTGATAAAAGATGCAAATGTATCTAATCTTCTTATCTTTTGCGGTGTTTGACGGGCCTTGTCTTCGCATGATTAAAAAAAAATGGAACACAGAAAGAAAGAAAAGTTGTGGGCCGCTTCATACGATTCCGCTGACGTCCAGAATGCTAATATTGGCGAGGCTGTGCGGGGGGGGGGACAGTAGGTGGCCTCATGGCGCTGACTGAGCACCCGTGGTCCGGGCTGAATGGCTCCAAAGACCTCCGTGCTGTCAGCCGCCCCGGGACCCAGCAGAACACGGCCAGTGGGAGGGGAAGAGTAGGCTGCCCAAGACACACTGGACTCTATTGTGTGTGTAAAAAAACAAAGGAGCACGCCTATGAAGCGTTGGCCACCATGTGTAATTCTCTTATTGTTACGGTGTGCTTCTGGTCTCTGGGCTGCAGGGTCTGAGATGAGACGACAGAACTCCCTGTTGGGGAATTGTTCCCTTCAGAAACTGAGACTTTGTCCGCTCGCGTCGATGAATGAAACCGCTTGTGTTTCTGAACAATGTGTCGCCTTGCGGATTGCAAGACTCTTGACACAACGCCTTTTCATTTAGTTTCATCACTGCTAAGAAGCACAGTGTAAACAGTGTTTTTTTATATAAAAGGGTGCTGTATGAATGCAGCTTTTGTTAATGCAAGGTGAAGGAATCTTATCCGTCTGTCTCATTTTGCTAAAACTAAAGCTCTTCTACGAGCTGCCTCTCCTACAAATGTTGCCTAATGTCAGGCTATAGCAATTCTCCAGAACATTTCCTAATGAGCATAACCAACGGGTTTTTATCATATAGTAGCCTCTCGCACAGCAGGGTTGTATTCTTTCTTTCCTTTTTCTTCCCAAGTCACGTCCAGGTTTTGGTTTTTTTGTCATGTCATGCGGTGTGACCTTCTCATGACGCCATCCCGTCTGTCCTCTGGGCTTCAGACCATGCCAGTTTTCCTCATGATTCATTTGCTCTTTTCCTCTTTCTGTATCTCTCCTTCCTCCCTCCTCCTCCTCCTCCACCTCGTGGTCTGCACTACATGACTGGTATGTTCTTGGCCCCGCCCCCCTCCCCCCCACCCCCGGTTGTCCATCTCATAATTTGACCACCAAGACGGGCTCTCTCCCCAATCTGGACTGCGTTCTGAGCCTTTGCCCGCCTGGGGGGGCCCCTTTGAAGGAGCCCGCCCGCCTGGCCCCCGTGCCAACGTGGAGAAAGGTAAAGACTGTTCTCCCAGCCACGCCCCCCACCCCACCCGCCCGCCTTCACCGCTAGCTAACCTAGCCAACCTAGCTGAACTAATCCCCTCGATCACCGTCTAACCGTGTGAGCCCCTGCCGAGTGTGCCGGCGGGCTACGCAGACTACCGCCTGTCTGGTTATTTACCAATCACTCCCCCACTCCCCCCCTCCCCCTATAGACTTCCTCTGATTGGCGAGTCAGATGATGATGACGACATCATCAAGTCGTCCGGTGTGTTGTTGAGTGCAAATTTTCAAAATCCCCTCGCTAACATGTAAACCGAGTGGCTATTAACCAGGCTAGCTGTGCTGGTGTGTGAGATGTGTGTGTGATGTTGTGGTGTGTGTGTGTGTGTGTGTGTGTGTGTGTGTGTGTGTGTGTGTGTGTGTGTGTGTGTGTGTGTGTGTGTGTGTGTGTAATAATCTGTGTGTGTGTAACATCATGCGTCATGGCACCTCCTGCTGGTTCAGAGGAGGACACAGCAGCAGGAGCAGCTCAGCATTCGCTACAAGGAGATGGTGAAGGGCCAGACTCTGCCTGGCCACGGGGAGCAGGTAGCGCTGGCCTGCGGGGTCCTGTCCGTGCTCCCCCTCCTCATAGTGTGTGTGTCCCCCCCTCCCCTCCCTCCCTCGTAGGACAGTACTAGTTGATAGTTGATAGTATGGGGCTGACTAGCTGCTGGGGCTGCTGAGAGAATCACCAGAGAACCCACGATACCATGTGATCACAATACTTCAGACACAATATTATAATATTGTGTCCAAATTATGTCATTATGTCACAAATTATGGGGACATAATTATCATAATCAAATCTGTACATTTTTATTGCACAGCAAAATGGGATTGTCAAGCAGAGGACTGACCAACCAAAAAAACACTAGAGCACCATCTAGTGGACGTAAAAAGCAATTGATAAAAAAACTAATAAAAAAACGATTCTTACTTGGCGTCCGTGTATAGATATAATATTGACACGCAAAATATTGCAAAACTACGCTGTATGGATTTTTTTTCCCCACCCCTACTAGCTGCCAGCCTGTAGCTGTACCTTGTGGGGTGAACACTTTGCTGGCCGCGGGGAGCAGGTAGCGCTGGCCTGCGGGGTCCTGTCCGTGCTCCCCCTCCTCATAGTGTGTGTGTCCCCCCCTCCCCTCCCTCCCTCGTAGGACAGTACTAGTTGATAGTTGATAGTATGGGGCTGACTAGCTGCTGGGGCTGCTGAGAGAATCACCAGAGAACCCACGATACCATGTGATCACAATACTTCAGACACAATATTATAATATTGTGTCCAAATTATGTCATTATGTCACAAATTATGGGGACATAATTATCATAATCAAATCTGTACATTTTTATTGCACAGCAAAATGGGATTGTCAAGCAGAGGACTGACCAACCAAAAAAACACTAGAGCACCATCTAGTGGACGTAAAAAGCAATTGATAAAAAAACGATTCTTACTTGGCGTCCGTGTATAGATATAATATTGACACGCAAAATATTGCAAAACTACGCTGTATGGATTTTTTTTCCCCACCCCTACTAGCTGCCAGCCTGTAGCTGTACCTTGTGGGGTGAACACTTTGCTAGTTGTGCTGAGATTAGTCTGTGTTTGTATTGTGTTAGGAGTTATAAAGTGTATTTCATTAAACAAATGTGACAATGAGTGCGGGCTGCAAGCAGTTAGACATACTTGTTGGCCACTTTGGTGACTTCAGTCTTACCACTATCCTTCTTAAGGCACTTTGCTTTAACAGCTGTACATTATTTATAAGCTAATGGGGAACTTTAAACGAGTTATACGAGTTATCCAGATTTGGATGCTTCCAGCACTTTCGAGGTGCGGCAATTTGGATAATTACGAAGCTGTTGGGTGACGTTATTTCTTGGGCATGTTTGCCTAGAACACACTCTTTAGAGTGCGTGTGTGTGTGCGTGTGCGCGCGCACCAGTAATTGCTAACATAAGTGTGAACCTCACCCTGGGTGTCCTAATGACTTATATCGTAGCACTGCAGTTTGTACAGTGCGTTTAATGTTAACAATCAGCAGCTTTTAAATGAACCCCCACTGGTGTGTGCCAAAATGTGGGCAGGTAGATTAGTATGACTGCGATCAATATTTACCCTGCTGAGTCATCATCAGTCATCATCATCACCACCATCTCTTCTCTCCTGAAGGCTCGGAGCAGCATGGACCAGCTGCCCACCTCAGGCTCTCGAAGCTGCCCTAAGAAAACCATTCTGCTTCCTTCTTCCTCCTCCACCTCCTCACTCTCTCTGCACTCGCAGGTGACACACACTCTGTCTGTCTCTGTCTCTCTGTCTCTCCGTCTGTCTCTCCGTCTGTCTCTCTGTCTGTCTCTCTGTCTGTCAGTGACGACAATCTCACCCCCACAGTTTGTTTGGACCGAAGGGGTGTTGCCTAACTTTCTGCAGCTGGGTTGTTTTCTCACCAACTAACTGCGGTGTGTAGTGTGTTGGAACCCTGGTAGTTAGCTAGTGTCTCGGCTTTGTGTTACCGTCCTGCTGTTGTCCCAGACTGTGAGAGAAACACCAGTGTGCAGTGTGTCCATGTTTACCAAACTCCAGCTGGTCCTTGTGTGTGTGTGTGGGGGGGGGGGGGGGGGGGGGGGGTGTGTCTGTGTGTGATTTGTATGAGCCTCTGCTCGTTTTTTGTTTTTTTTTATAACCCGTTATTTGATTGCTGTGTGTGATTTGTATGAGCCTCTGCTCGTTTTTTGTTTTTTTTTATAACCCGTGATTTGATTGGTTGTTGCATCTAAAGATGAGTAGTTGACACAAGGCACAGATGGCACCTCGGATACAATTGGCGTACTGCTGCGTCACGGTTTCGTGTGTGTGTGTGTGTTGCACTATGTTGATTTGTGTGTGCACGTGCGCTATGTTGATGTGCACGTTGCAGATGTTCACGTGTACTATGTTGATGTGCACGTTGCAGATGTGCACGTGTACTATGTTGATGTGCACGTTGCAGATGTGCGTGTGTACTATGTTGATGTGCACGTTGCAGATGTTCGTGTGTACTATGTTGATGTGCACGTTGCAGATGTGCGTGTACTATGTTGATGTGCACGTTGCAGATGTGCGCGTGTACTATGTTGATGTGCACGTTGCAGATGTGCACGTGTACTATGTTGATGTGCACGTTGCAGATGTGCACGTGTACTATGTTGATGTGCACGTTGCAGATGTGCGCGTGTACTATGTTGATGTGCACGTTGCAGATGTTCATGTGTACTATGTTGATGTGCACGTTGCAGATGTGCGCGTGTATTATGTTGATGTGCACTTGCAGATGTTCATGTGTACTATGTTGATGTGCACATTGCAGATGTGCGCGTGTATTATGTTGATGTGCACTTGCAGATGTTCATGTGTACTATGTTGATGTGCACGTTGCAGATGTGCGCGTGTATTATGTTGATGTGCACTTGCAGATGTTCATGTGTACTATGTTGATGTGCACATTGCAGATGTGCGCGTGTATTATGTTGATGTGCACTTGCAGAAGTTCATGTGTATTATGTTGATGTGCACGTTGCAGATGTGCGCCTGCACGGTGCTGATGTGCACATGCACAGTGCTGTGCATGTGTCCGGAGGTTTTAGTGTGATCACTGATTCCAATAGGGCGCTGGTGCCTTCCAACAGAAATTATCTCATAAAACGCTCGAACAATATAACATAACGTAAAAGATATGATTTTGGCATTAACGTTGCCGCAAATAAAATGTTCTGCCTGCAATTTGTTGCCATTTCATCATCTGGGTTTCATAATACTGTTACTTGTGTTCCACCCACCTGAGATATGCAGGCTGCTTTCTATCATTAAGTCACTTGTGTTACTTTTTCTCGTCATGCTTCCTACATTTAGTCTAAAGCCATGCGTGAACTTACGCCACCTACAGGATCGGCATGCGGTTTGTGTATTCTTCTATAGCAGTTTTTGCTGTCTGTCTGTCTGTTTCCAATTCATAATTAAGAGGTGTGCAGTAAGGGGGCATCTATGGTGTCATTTCTTGAAATAAAACAAAGCATTTTGGGCGCCCAACATGTCTTAATTACACATTTGTTAATTTCTGCATTTAATTTTTTGCATGGCTGATTACAGTGTCCTGCGTGAACAGCGGTGTCGTTATGACACCGATGTTCACCGCACACACGGGGGGGGGGTGGGGGGCGAAGTCACGAGCGGTCGTTGCACGGCTCGCTTCTCAAACGGCCACGACTAATTATCACCGTGTTTTATGTCGGCACGCCAGTGTCTCCCACTTTTAAATCAGCTGTGACAAACGGGCTAACGTATCCCCATGCTAATTAGCCCGGGGAACAGATGTTCATCGCCGTGCCGATTGCCCCGCGCTTCGCCCCGCTCGACGTGAGCCGCGGCTAGCCGGAGCGCGCACAGCCGTTTGTCTAATAAGCCGCAGCTCGGTGTGATGGATGTGGCGGGCATGTACCCAGCCTTATGCTAACGCTAATACCACCTAAGTGCACCGTTTGGCTCAGTCGGCTGGTGACCCGCGTCGGTGATGTTCCTCATCATTGATGTAACCCCCCCCCCGGGGGGCCTTGCATGCATCCGAGTGCTTCATGTGTTCTTTACACAACTACAGCCCAACTCGCGGCTCATCACACAATGTACAGCGAGAGTCTCGACTGTGACTAAAGTGTACCTAGCTAGCTACTAGCCATGTGCCCTTGGGGAGCCACTGAGCCACACTTCATACTTCAGCTTATTGTTTCGTGGCTTGACTCGTGGAAGTAGAGCGTTTTTACTCTCTAGCTACTTTTAGTAAATATCCATTACAGAGGCGAGGCTGGGAGTGGCTGTGCCTGCCTGCCTGCCCCTCTGGGCGTCATGTGTTCACGTGGTTCCCTCTGCAGGAATGGAGGCCGCTGCACCTGGAGGACCCGGGGCCCCCCCTCCACATCCCTAGCATACAGGAGAGGGCCGACTGCCTAATCTCTAAGTTTAAAGGCAAGCCTAAGAAGCCGCCAAAGGTGAACGCACGGAGCCCCTTGCATGGGTGTGCTGTTGCTAACGCCATGATGCTTTCCCTATCGCAGGAACTGTGCTCTGTATTACTATAATTACTTGGGGCGGCAGTAGCTCAGGGGGTAAGAGCGGTTGTCTGGCAACAGGCAGGTTGCTGGTTCAATCCCCGGGTTCCGCCTAGCTAAGTGTCGACGTGTCCCTGAGCCACCTAACCCTAACTGCTCCTAACGTGTTGGTTGTTACCTTGCATGGTTGCCACCGCCATCGGTGTATGAATGGGTGAATCTGAGGCAATAGGGTAAAACGCTTTGGATCGGGTCCCTACCCAGGGAACCATAGTTATGGAAATAAGGGAAAACATTTCCTACATCATTATGTGTGTTACTTTGTCGTCTGTTGGGGGAGAATGTATTTTTTGGAAACTGTTGGATGGGAGGATGCACTTCTAATGCATCCTCCTTTCTGCTTGCTATGTGACTTGATGACCAGTAGTAGTAACTCTGCTGTTCTCTCTCTCCACCTCACCCGGGAAGCCCAAGAAAAAGCCCTCACGTTTCTTTGTGGAGCAGTGGCACCTCTCCCGCGCTCTGCGCCACAGCTCCGTGTCGCCCCTGTCCTCCCCAGACTCTCCCAGAAAGGTCAGAGGTCGTCCTTTTGACAGTGAGCCGTTATAACCCCCCCCCCCCCAGTCAGCTGCGGTAGGAGGGATTATTAGGTCTCTTCTTGGTGTTTTTTGGACGTGACGCCAGCACAACCGGCAAAGATTTGTCTTTTCTTGGCAATTTTCTTTTCTAGTCATTATAATTTAATCTATCGATCTTTAAAATAATGTGGTAATTCATTCCCCTAATCAGAGAGCATGTCCATTTTAATCACTGCATAGATATAGATCATATATTTTACTACAGGGGAAAAAAAATACCGTCGGCCGTCATGTTGATATCTGGTGTTTTTCAAACTTTTACCTTTCATTATTTAGCCTGGTCAGTTTGTGCGAGTAAAACGGTTCAGACAGATCCACTGAAACGCTCTCTCCAGTGCCATGTATGGCTAAAGGGGAGAGAAAAGGGGGAGATCCATGTCTTGGAGCTAATGATGGGTCTCTGTGCAGGAGCCGGCCGGGCCTCTCCGCTCGGAGAACCACGTGCCCTTACACCTGCTCAGTATTCAGGAGCGGGCGCAGCAGCTCGCCTGTCGGCTTGAAGGCAAGCCGGCCAGACCCCAGGTGAACCGTCCGCCCCCCACCCCCGAAGGGCTGATCACACAGAAAGATGCGATTTAAAACGCCACACCCACTTGACCATAGTTTTCCTATGGCTCCTTCCGCCTGCCGTGCATAAAAGCTGCAACGTGTTTAACTCCACGCGCCAATGTCACGGACGCGTTAGGTGGCCAAATCAAGCGTACGGTGGGCTTTAGTACCTACGAGCGTGCCATGTCAACCGTCACTCCAACGATGACAACCAAACTCAGAGAAGCGTTAACTGCCACAAAATAACCTCAGCTTTTTTTGTAAGGATACAAAATGAAATCTTAAAAATTAAAGCCATCCTAATAGATTGACATATGGGGTCCATTCTTTTTCCTTCTAATTAAAAGTCACAATCGCACGCACGCAGCCCCCGCTCCTCAGGCGCTGGGAGCGGGTCTCACTGGGCGCTCTGCGAGGAGGGTTCTGTGTGATGGGCCCCCTGGGCACTTGATAACTTCTATAGCAAAAAAGCGTTTCTCCTCCAATAATATTTCCATCAGAAGTGGCCAAACAGCCTTCATCTGTGGCACTGAAGTACCGTGCGTCTCGAGGCTCTTTATAGTTCCTAAAAATCTCTCTCTCTCTCTTTCCTTTTTCCATATTTCCTTGTTTTTGTTATTTCTTTTTTTCTTTTCTTTTGCTTTGGAGACCAAGAAAAAGCCATCCCATTTCTTTATGGAACAGTGGCACCTGGCCCGGGCTCAGAGCCCCCCCGAGTCCCCCCTCTCTTCCCCCGATACCTTCAGACAGGTATTCCCCCCCGCGCTGCATGCTGGGAAACCACGCTGACACGGCACCATATCGCTCGTGTGTGTGTGTGTGTGTGTGTGTGTGTGTGTGTGTGTGTGTGTGTGTGTGTGTGTGTGTGTGTGTGTGTGTGTGTGTGTGTGTGTGTGTGTGTGTGTGTGTGTGTGTGTGTGTGTGTGTGTGTGTGTGTGTGTGTGTGTGTGTGTGTGTGTGTGGAAGCTCATTTTAATCTGCGCATGGTTCCCGCCGTAACACGTGCAGATACGCACGCCCTAACCGTAGCTTATTTCCTTTTGTTTGTCTCTGCCGTCAGTTGAGATCCGAGAAGTAGGAAAGCGGCAGAGCTAAGCAGTTATGGCGGACGTGTTTTTTTTTTGTGTGTTTGTGGTTTATAGAAAAGCAATATTTGTCTTTTTTGGTTTGCGGTGATCTGTGAAGAGCGGTCTTCTGCATGCCACACGCCGTCTTGTCTTTTGAGGGTAGCCCGCGGTCGGCGTTGCCTGCTTCTTCCGGGAGCTTCCGGGAGGAAATTTGGCAGCAGTTGAAAGAGTCTGTCTCATCTCCTGTTGTTCCCACGCTGGGGAAAGTGGGAGAGACAAACCAGAACCAAGCCAAACGCCACCGCTGGAGCACAGTCAGTGTCCCGTGTAATAACCACGTTTACCCACACACTGTCCACAATAATAGGCTTTTGGGCCTAGTGTTGTCTAATGTTTGCTCAATTTTATATTTGTTGAGGATTTCTACATCATATATGGCTCAGAATATGGCATCTTTCAAGTGTACACATTTTTTTTTACAACTGCAGCAGATGTCATGTATGCAACAGATGTTATTTAGTAGAAAGAATCAAATATTCACACTATTTACAGTCTTTACAGTGAAAGGAGCAGCTTATTTTATGAGAAATGAGAAATAATATGAGCAAATAAGCAACAAGCAAATAGGCAAATAAATAGCAATTCTCATTCCCAATGTATCCTGAATCGGCATTGTGTGACGATCCTAAATGCACCGTGTTGTTGTGGCACTGTGTGTCAGTGGACTAAAGCATGTGTTCGGTGATGGATGGGGATCGGCTTTTGGTGCCTCGTTGTTCTATGTGACCTGAATGGTGTGGTGACGACCATCCTGCCTGAACCAAACGTGTCGACGCAACACCTCCATGATCATCGGCCCGTCTCTTGAGTGTCCTCCCGTCGCCCAATCTTGCCCGATCTCCATTTAAATTTTTTCACGTTCTCTTGTCTCAGATTCTGTCTCTCACCTGTTCTGTTCCACTTCTCCCCCCCCCGGTATGCTGAACAGCGCTATGTAAGAATGTACACGGGGGGCGTCAGCTCATTGGCTGAGCAGATAGCCAATCAGCTGCAGTCTCACAGCGAGCCAAAGCCCCTGCTTGACAAGAGGGATCCGGTAAGAGCCGACTGTGGCATCGTTAGTAGTATGGAAGGTTCTGTGTCTCACCAGTGTGCTGTTTCACCAGAGTACCCCCCCTCCCGCCTTACCTAGGTATAGGTGTCCCCCTGTGTGCCCATCAGCAGGCACAATTCTTTATCATCTTGTTTTTATCTGCTGCGGATGTGTGCTCAGAAAATAACAACAATGTTGCTCTTACAGATAGCCGGGTGATCCTGGGTGTGTGTGTGTGTATACTGTATATGTTTTTGAATCCCATGCTGAGAAATCCCATTAAAGACCTCCTCCCCAGCCCTCACCATGTTGCCTCCGACATCCCCCTTTTTAACCTCCCCCCAACCCCGAAGTCCTCGTTCCCCTCATCTGAGTGTTCTCCTCCTCCTCCTCCTCCTGTGCTCCGCAGGGCTCTCTGAGGAAGGAGTTCCCGGTGACGATGGGCGGCAGCGACGTCTGCTTCTTCTGCCACAAGCGTGTGTACGTGATGGAGAGGCTGAGCGCCGAGGGACGCTTCTTCCACCGCAGCTGCTTCAAGTGTGACTACTGCAGCACAACACTGCGCCTGTCCTCCTACGCCTTCCACGTGGAGGGAGGTACGTCCTCAGCCGCTCATTTGTTGTTGTTGTCACCTCCTTAGAGCCCCCCCCCCCCACGTCTGTAAGAGTGCCCCCAGGTCAAAGTTCACACACACACGCACGCGCACACACATGCATGCACACAATATGACTAAAATAGCAAGCGGTATGAACAATGTCGAGGCGGTGAATATAATGTGACTATTTTAGAATTATCATCACGTCAGACGTGATGTTGGATTTGCGTTTAGCAATTCAGCGAGGCAGAGAACAATCAAAGCCTACTTCAAAGCCAAGTCCTATTATATATTTATATATTATATATTATATATATAAAATAATTTTTTTTACCAGTGGTAGTGAAGAGTTATATATCAGAGATATAGAGATGGTACATTGCTTGTCCGTTCTAAATTCAATGCAAGAGCAGAAAACAGTGAAATGCATTTATGCCATAAAAAAAGTCCTAAAAAAAATAAATAATTAAAAGTGTGTATATAGGGATTCAATTTACAGCATCTGTTGTCCACGCTGGATGTGAGTTCTTCCATATTATATATATACAGTATATATATATAAGACCATGTAAGAGTCCTCCCTGGTGACACCCTCCGCCTCGTGGGTGTACACAACACAACACCCAGCATCGTTCCGGACACCTGCACCCGTCTTGTTATTATCGCTTCATTCCTTCACGGCGCTCGGGGGTTCCATCGCCATGCTGCTGCGGTGGTGGTGTTGTTGTACCCCTCCCCCCCTGTTGGGACCTGTCTACAATATGTTGGCGGGGGGGGGGGGGGGGGGTTAGCTGTTAGCTCACTTGTTAGCTTGCTTCCTGGGGCTCCTCAGGGGGCCCCACCGGCTCCTTCCGGTAAACAGGAGGACAATCATTTTGAGTAACAAAAACTCACACGCCACATGGCCCCTCTATAGACGCAGAGGGGGAACCAGTCTTTGTTCATGTAGTTTTACTGTGTTTAGTTTCCTTGACTATTCTTTTTCTTCTTTTATGTCTTTTTTTTTGGCAGATAAGTTTTACTGCAAGCCCCACTATTGCTACCGGTCGTCAGGCCAGGCCCAGAGGAAGAGGCCGGCCCCCTGCCCCCTCCCCCCCAGAGCTCAGGTCAGTTCATACGGTTGCTCAACTCTACTATTGATTTTGGTCATTGAAGGTGCAGTGTGTATTTAATATTTCTTATTAAATATATGCTGTGGGTAAGATTGAAGCGTTATTATTTGTGTAATTTGCCAGAAATGCCGTAGCCATCCCTCAGCTATTTGTGGGTGAAATGCTCTTTGTCGAGTTCAGTGCTCCTGCCTTGTAAGCCAATCTAGACTTAAGGCTGATCCTGGCTCGTTTCTGACCAATCGGGGCATGTCTTCCCTGATCTCACCTGATGCAACACTTCTCATAGGTGGAGAAACATAGGAATTGGAGGTGTGGGGGGGGGGGGTAGAGAGGTTCCTTTGGTTGCTTAGTTTTAAAATCTTTCTCTTTACAACTCTCAATTCTTCAAATCTTACCTACAGCACCTTTAAGGATGAATACATTGATAATGTAAGCGGTAAATTGTTAAATGATCAAGAGTGTGTGTATGCGTGTGCGTGTGCACTGCATCTCCCGTCTACGTCTCCAGGAGACGGTGGCGGTGACCCGGCCCGACCCGGCCACGGTGGACGCCCCGCCCGGCATGGCCGCCGCCGCCGCCGCCGCCCCCCCAACGGGCCCCTCGGCTGAACGCCGGCCCTCAGGTACCCCGCTCTCCCCTGTCGCCGTGGCGACCCGACCCGGCCACCCGGCCCTGGCGGCATCGCTCGGCACGTCGCTCCGCCGCACCCTCTCCTGGAGCTGCCACCAGGTGGCGCACCAGCCCCTAGACTCCCTCTTCCTGCGCGCCTACTGCATCTACCTGATCTGCTGCGTCACCCTCAACGCCCTGCTCAGGCTGCTGTAGCATGACTCTCTCCCCCTTGCTCCCTCTTCTTCTCTTCTTCTCCACTTCCTCCTGCTTCCAACACAGACGAGAGTGACCTGTATAGATTTACCCATTCAGCGTTTTATCGCCGTTGGGACTGAGCTTTGGGTCTTTGCGGTGATGTTATTGCGGTGAGGTCATTGCGGTGATGTTATTACGGTGATGTCATTGCGGTGATGTCATTGCGGTGATGTCATGGTGAGATCCTGTGTTTTCTCTCTTAAAGATTCAGCATTTTTGTTGTTTTTTTTGTTTAGCGCCTGCTTGGTGTTGTTTATTCGCAGAATGGGTTCGTGAATTGATTATTGGCGCCGGGCGGCCGGCCAGTTGCACAGCTCTTTAGCTAAATTGAAAAACCAAAATCACCTCTGTCTGCTTCTTGGCTCTCACTCGTCGCAGGTTTACTTTTGTAAGCACCAGCGCTGCGGAGGCAGCAGCCAATTCTTTTGTCGGGCTGACGTGGCACTGTGCCAGGGTGTCGTTGTGTTGTTGTGTTGTGAACTCTTATGAAGTAATTAGAAATGTCCATTTTGACGGCGTGCCAGTTGTGCCCGGCCTGTCATCTCCAGGGAGGCCTGACGTCTTTATTCTCCCGGTGATTGTAACCGCATGTCCCCCCAGAATCCTCTCTTCCTCGCTCCCCTCTTCTCTTCCCCCTCTATTGTGATTCCCCTTCCTTTGCACACGACCCTCCACCCCTCCCCCGGGGTTTACTAACGGTGTTGTTGTGATGACGTGCCTGTAACGCTAGTTGTGATTGGTTCCTCTGTGAGCTTTACCTTTACCGAGCCCTGAGCCCCCCCCCTCCTGTCAGAGCCCCCAACCTCACCCCACCTTTCAGATCATTTTGGCTGCACATTTTCCTCCCCCCCCCTTCCATCCCAACCACTTCACCACCACACTGCTTGTACTGCCGTATGTACGCAAGATCTCCATTGCACACCATTATTGTTGAATGCTGACCCTAACACTGACGACACACCATGCAATTATGTTCATGGTTTACGAATGATAATCAGAATCAGAATCAGAATAATAACGCATATCATGAACTCCTCTAACGTTGCAGAGTACTGATGCTTTAGTGCTTTTACGCTCTTGTCCGGCTAGTCTAGCGATAACTTAATGGACAGATATTCATACGAGCAGTTAACAACCGTTAGAGTAAGTGAACGCGTAGGCCTGCTGCATCGCGTGGCAAGTGTTAACGAGGTAAACTAGGACGGCTTCGTCCAAATGAAAATAGATGTGAGTGCATGCTACATCCGATGTACACACACGGCGTCCATTTGCAGTTAATTAGCTAATTAGCATATCTATTTTGAGGGGCTCATTTAACTCATTTGGAGGTTCGAGCCTAATTTGTTTCCACATCCATCTTGCATTCTTCTGAAGCCGTTTGCCGCAGCAGCAGCGCGCCGCGTCTTTCATTTTGCCTCTTGGCATTTAATAATAATAATAAGACGACGGCATGAAATAGATGGCGCTCACCACCGCCCACCCGCCGCCCGCTAATGGCTTGCATGAGGTCACTGCTTACAGCATCTTCAGTCATCTTTGTCCCAAATGGAGGGCCCGTCGCACTCGGTCTAAGGAGTGCTCCACAATCCGGCCCCCCCTTGTGATTAGGTTTCCAAAGGCCGACTTCTAAAGCAGTCGGCAAATACGGAACAAAAACTCCAAAAACAACGGGAGAAGGGCTGGGAGAAAGGCAAAGGACCAACCCCCGCTGATAGATTAAGTGGCTATTATAATATGTCAGTATATTAATCTGATAGAAAGTAAGCTAATATATATTATATATATACTGTATATATATATATATATATATATATATATTTATCCGCTTTAAGATTCCAGTTGCTGTAAGTAATTGACCTACTGCAATAAATTCCTTCGTACATCTTAACTTTTGTGTCGTTGTTCTTTTGTCGGCCTGTCCTTTTTAAAATGCAAACGCTGACCACGTCACCCTGTGAGTGGTGACCACTAGTCTCTCTCAGCAGAGTCCATGGTTGTGGCTGTTGTGAACAACCTTCAAACACAAGTAAAGGATAAACACAAGCACACAAGAATCCATTGATGGGCCACGGTAGAAGTCTTAACCTCAGAGCCCTACTGCTGCATGACCCACCCTTCCACACACTGCACACTGCGGTCCTCTCCCTTTCTTCCTGGGTGTCCTTGGCCCCCCCCCCCCCGGTTCCCCCGTCTCCCCTGCCTTCTTCCAACCACGCCTGTGTGTCGCCCCCTACAGTCCCGGAGGCCAACGGGCTGCCGGAGGCCACCGTGCCCAAGCGGCTGCGCGGCACGCCGGAGCGCATCGAGCTAGAGAACTACCGGCTGTCCCTGCAGAGGGAGGAGGAGCTGGAGGAGGTGCCCGAGGAGACGCTGGCCGAGCACAACCTCAGCAGCGTGCTGGACAAGGCCACCGGCGGCGACCTGGGCTCCAGGTGAGGGCCAGCGACGCGCAGTAGCATGGACGTAGCATTGTAGCTTTGAGTTTTTTTATGCCTTTATGGGCAGGAGAGTGGAGAGAGACAGGATTAAGTTGAAAAAGAGAGGGAATGACCATGTAGCACAGGGTTGCAGGTGGGACTCAAACCTGGGGCCGCTACGAGGCGCATCGCATATGTGGGTAGCAGCGTGTTAGTGGGTGGAGCTACCTAGCCCCCTCGTGTAGCGTCATAGCTTAGCATATGCGTGGGAGCAGCATGCAGGCTAGGCTAGGTGGCTGGTGACTCCTAGCCGGTTGTGTGTAACCCTGCAGCCCGATCGGTACGACTCCACACCCCTTCGTCTACACAGACAGTTGTACGACTGATTTCGAGTCATTCATCTTGTGTCTCGACTCTATTGATCAGCAACAGTCACAGTGTATCATATTTGATGCGTTCGACAAACTAGATTGTCGTTTTTGTGTTGCCGGTACAACAAGGCAAAGTCAAAGTGTTTACAAGGACAAACTAGATCCCTGCTCATGTGCCCCTGGTTGGGCATCAGTGGGCTGCAGCCTATAGCCCTCTCCCCTCCCCTGGGGGTCTTTAGCCTGTCCCCTTAATGATACTCTGGTCCTCTGACTGGACTGGATGCTCTCTGCACCAGGGATGGTAATTCTGACCTTTTTTCCTCTGACGGATAATTGACCCTCATTAACCGGTCATTAACCGCTAAACGATGACGATAATAGTCTGTGACCTGGAGAAAAAAAAGATCAGTTTGGTTTTTTCCATTGGAACGTAGGGCTGGCCCGACTGGTATACTTTCACATTTCAAGCTTCCGATAATAGTAATGTTTCCGAAGGTATATTCAAGGTTAAACTCCTAAACCTGTTCAAATCCAGCATTGTCTGGGTTTTGTCATGTGCCATGTGAAGCCTTTGTGAGCGTGTTAATGCAATAAAACAGATTATCAGTGGCTTTTATTGCAACTAACTAATGAGATCAACTATGGAAGCACTTTAATAGCATGCTAACAGGCCGTTGTTCGTTTGAAAGTGCTCCCAGTGACAACAAGTCTTGATAGCTTGGTCCTGCCATTTGTCAAAGTGCTACTATGTACTAGTGAGTGTGTGGAGTACCACTGGAGGAACACACTCACAGTTGAGAGGAAAACAGCTGCTACCTGCTACCAGCGTGCATGTATTTGGCTAAAACACAGAACAGAGCGCCTTAAGAGTACACCATCACTGACAACCTCACTGATTAAAGGTAACGACATTATTCAACGTAACGTAACGTGAACAATTATAATGCTGCACTACTAGTCTCACAAATCCGAGTTTAGTGAACTACTAAAGTACAACGAATGTTATGATGTTTGAATACAAAACTAATGACGGATGCTACAAATATTTGTATATTTGTGCTTTTTTTTAATGTGCAAAGGCATCAACGGAATGCGATGATTTATTTCTAACTGTTTCACTGATAGTGTTCATCTGTAAATCTCTCTCTCCGTGCGCCTCTGTCCACAGCAGCAGCTCAGAGTCTGACATGGATGATGAAGATGAGGAAGAAGAGGATGTGGAGGAGCAGCAGCAGCAGGAGGAGGAGGAGGAGCAGCAGCAGCAGCAGCCCCGACGGCTGGAGGTGCTGGAGGTGAAGGAGGAGGAGGAGGAGGAGGTGGGGCATCCACGGCTCCCTGCCAGCCCCTCGGATCTGGGAGGCGTGCCCTGGAGGGAGGCGGTGGAGCTCCACGCTAAGCTGAAGGGAGACAGCGAAGAAGGAGGAGGAGGAGGCGGTGCAGACGCTGTCGGACGAGACGGGGACGCGGAGGATGAATACGAGGAAGATGAGGAAGATGAGGAGGAGGAGGAGGAGGAGGATGAGGGAGAGACCAGTGACGGTAGGTTTTATTTCGGGCGTGCCTTGGGGGGGTGACTATTTTGCTCAAGATTACATGTGTTGAATCGAGACAGTCTGTGTGTGTGTGTGTGTGTGTGTGTGTGTGTGTGCGTGTGCGTGTGCGTGCATGCGTGCGTGTATTTCTTTGACTCGTCCACATCCTGTGCTGAAGTCATGTGACACAGAACCAAGAGCCCATACTGTTGTGTCTGTCAGCACCGTCTCTGTCCTCCTCAACCTCTTCCTCTCCCCTTCATCTCACCCTTGATCTCTCTTCTTCTGATCCCCCATTTGTGTCTGTCTGTGCCTCAATGTGTGTGCGTATGTGTGTCCGTCCGTGCATGTGTGTCTGTGCACCCATGCGCTGTGTGTGTGTGTGTGTGTGTGTGTGTGTGTGTGTGTGTGTGTGTGTGTGTGTGTGTGTGTGTGTGTGTGTGTGTGTGTGTGTGTGTGTGTGTGTGTGTGTGTGTGTGTGTGTGTGTGTGTGTGTGTGTGTGTGTGTGTGTGTGTGTGTGTGGTGGTTATTGTCGGGGCTTTGTCTCCCCCTACTGGCAGAGGAGGGGGAGTACTTCCCCTGGGAGCTGGAGCTGAGTTCAGGGCTCTGGCTGGAGAAGTACCTCACAGACGAAGACGATGTTGGTACATTCAAAGGTAGCAGCGTTGCCTGTGGATGCCGTTTTGCAGTAACGCTTTGGGTTTTGAGTTCACTTCCCCTCGTTTTCGTTCAACACGTGTGAAGCCTGTTGCCCCTTAATGACCGGTCTAAGTAGTGGGAGTCTCGTTTGCTTTTTTCGTCAGTTTGGCCTTGGAAGGGATTGTGATTTGTGCTGGTAAATGCTGTGTTAATGCTCCTCGAAGCCTCAAGTCTTTGGTTACTGCTGTTTGCCGCCGCTTCTATTCTTGTGATTTTGTGCCACTTTGTGCCGCCTACTAATCAGAGTAACAATCCCATCAATTTGCAGGTGTTTTCAATTGATTAATTGGCTTGGTAGCGATTGGCAGAAGGATCCTGTGTTCATTTGTCTTTAATTTCACTTCTCATTGTTTAACCTTTTTGTTTTTCATAGTGCATGCATGCAGCCTGAACTCTTGGAGGATTATTCATGACTCTTTTTAAACTAACTTGGCTGTTTTATTAGGGGTGAAACGGTACATGTATTCGCATTGAAGCGTATGTTACAGGGGCTGGTATAGACTGCGAACTGAACAATTACATTTTTTACATTCTTTTTTTTTATAAAAAAAAATGACAAATAACGATAGACTAGGGCTGCCAACATGTTAATGCTCGCCATGAATATGGAAACATTGACATATATATTTTTTTTATTTGTTGCGCAAATGACACTTCCTTTTCTCTCTCTATATGCTTGTCAAGAGTGAGAGCGGTGGCCGTCGGTTCCCGCCTGGAGTCGCTCTTTAACTCTCATCCGATGTTTGTCAGGTTAATTATAAACGGCCGTAACTTTGGCTTTACGTTCGCCTCATAAAACATTTACAACCGCTCATTGAAGTTGATGACTTCTTTTTATATTTTATGAATGAAGCAGGCACCACTGTTTTTGTTTGTGTCCATGTGCTGCTGGAAGCCAAGCTTGTTTTTTGCGAACTGAATTGTAATTTATGAATGGGAAAATCCCCAAAACAGGCATTTAAAAAAAAAAATAAATATTATTATTTAAATTAACCATGACACCACCATACCGTCCCGTATCATACCGAAACCCTGAGCTTTTGTGAACCGTTTCACCCCTTACAATTTACCTTCTCCTCTTTTTCTGTTTTTTCATTCATGGTCATGTCTCTTTCCCCTCTCCCCCCCCCCCCCCAACTCCCTGTACAACTTTACTCTCTCTCCTGATTCCTCCATCTCTCTTTCCCTTTGACCCACGCGACCCTCGACCTCCACACATGGACGTTGCACTCCCACTCTCTCACTCTCTCTCTCACACACACACACACGCACACACGCACACACACACACTGGTCCACCGCCACACAGCCAGGAATCTCCAGATCAGCCAGGTGTTGCAGCCGGTGGACCCCCAGGCCCTGCCGGGTGGTCTGGGGGGGAGGAGGAGGAGGAGGAGGAGGAGGGGTGCATCGCGCGCGGACTCAGAGGGGGGCGAGGCGGGGTCGGACCACGCCTCTGGGCCGCACGGGCCCGGCTCTGAGCAGACCCCGCCCTCCTCCACAGGTAAACCCTCCCCGCCTAGAGGAGGTGTCCGCAAAACGCAGAACCCACGGCCGTACTCCCCAGGGAGACTCAGGGTTTAAGAGGAGACACCGGGGCACCTTAACACAAACCATTTTTTTGTTGTTTGTCGTTTATGTTTTATGTTGTCTCATTCATTGGATTGCATTTTCCCATCTGTCTTCTGATAGGAGGATCCCTCCGTCCCCCACCCCTAACATCATGTGTATTTAACCACCTGTGGGTTTTTATTTGTATGCAATTTTTTTCTTTCCGTTGCGCTGCATCTCAACATCGATGTCCGTGTCTGTCCAGGCTTCTTGTTGTTGTGTGTCGGTGTTGTGCCACGGCCTTCCAGGTCTCCAACATGGCGTCCGGTCGCACAACACATCTCCTAATTCCTTTTGAGTTGTTGTTGCTCAGCATTCAGCTCTCCCGTTTGGTTTTCTCCTCTGTTCGTTCCCGTGTGTCTCATTAAATACCTGTCTGACTTGTTTTTTTAGTTTAGTTTTTGTTGTTGTTGTTTTTCCCCCCTCCCCCCTCCGTGATCTCACTCTCTCTCTCCCTCTCTCTCCATCCTCCCGTTTGTCCCGTGTGTCTCCTGTGGCGTGAAAAAAAACACCCCAAAAATGTAGCCGAGGCCGCCGCCCACACATCCACCCGGCGGGAGGCGGTGAGGGTCTGGTTGGAGAGCATCTCGGGAGGTAGCGCAGACGCAGCCACGCAGAGAAAAAAGAGATCTCTCTCTTTTTATAACAATATGCCCGTCCACCTTCCCTCGTCTCCTTTCCCGGTTTCGTGTTTTGTTTTGTTTTCCTGGCGCATGCACAAACAAACAAACAAAGAAACCAACCAACGAACCACACAAACAAACAAACAAACAAACTCGGGGACCAGTAAGACTCACCACCGAGCATGCATGGCCGTCCCACCGGGAGATGTGAGGGGGCAGTGTGGGGGTCCTAGCCCCCCCCACCTCCTCCACTTGACCCTTGACCCTCTCATCTCTCCCTCTCCACCGCTCACCCCGCCTTCTGCAAAGTCCCTCTCTTGGGACGACTTCTGAATAATAGCCTACCTTAATATGATTACTTGTTATACATGTTCTCGGTTGAGTGTTATTATACCTATATAATAAATAATAGTTTATAAATGTGATCTACATTTTTTTTTACATCCCAATTCAATTGTACACAATTTCCGATGGAGCAGCTGGTAATTATGAGCCATGTAGATTATATTACTTGATAGTTTGAAGTTTATCAGACTAAATGTTGGTTATTTATAGTGGAGGACAGATGTCAAAGTGGTTATTTGTTCACCTGTGTGTGCGTGAGGTCTTTTTTCTATCATGTCTCACAGAATATTGTTTCAGCTGCTTGTTTACTGACCAACGTTAACAATTAACATCTTTTGACCGTGCACTTGGCTGATATTACCGTGTTCTTTCAGAAACCGTAAGCTGCATGTCTCTAATCACTAATATTGTTTATCTTTGCTTGCCTTTTTTTTGGCTCATATTTTTATTGAGCAAACCACTGTCCTTACAGATCCTGGAATGCCACTACTCTCCCTCCTATACGTCCAATATCATTAGCTAGATGAAAGATGGTGTATCTCATGCTAATAGTTAATTTGACTAAATTACATTCAGAACGTCAACAATAAGTAACATTGTATTGAGAGAACAACACTGAAAGTCTTAATGTTTGTTGTTGTTGACACAAAATGAATGCAGTATATGAATGATATGTAAATGCACACGGTATTCAGAATACATCAGGCGTGCGCGTGTGTGTGTGTGTGTGTGTGTTTACTTTTACGCCATGAGCAGGAAATCACCTCAAATGGCTAAATGTAGTTTGGCACGGGTGTGATATTTAACGTCTGTCAGGATTATTTCCAGTTATCGTATTTTTGAAGGGTCTGAGTCATTTTATGTTTCAACCTCCCTCGGATACAGTTTGCCGACGAGATTCTTCGTCATCGCCCTCCTCGAGCACTTTCACTTCCTCGCCGCCTTGTTTGTCCCCCACCACTCATGTGTGCTGGTGACTCCCCGTAGCTTCAGCGTCTTAGCTTCTTTCGTCCCCGTCAACCCACTTGATTCTTGTCGTCCTATTTTCACTTCCCCCTGCCGACAGGCAGCCTCAAAAGGTTCAGATGAGGTTAGGGTGTCACAGAATCTCTTGTCCTCACTGCCTCGTATCGCATGTGGGAGCTAGCGTGATGCGTGGCGGTGTGCTGACTGCTTCTCGTCTCCCGTCCCACCAGAGCCCTGTGAAGACACGGAGGCGGACGACGCTCCTGACGTAGAGCCGGCCACTGAGACGGATCAAGGTAGGATTCGCTTTGGTTTCACCGATCACGGCTGTCAGATTGGTTTATATAGCAAAGGCGTGTGATAACCTTTATGCTCGGAACGAACAAACAATCAAGCGTTTCACGTTGTCGCCCTCCAGATAACATCCCCTCCGATGCCGAGGCAGAGGCTCGCCTGCACCTATCGGAGCAGACTCAAGCACTTCCTGCCAGGGACAGGAAGTTGTCTGGGCTGCCGGGAAGCGCTTCCAGCGTCGGTGAGGGTTTGGAGCATGAATAAATGCTGCATTGTTTGCAGTTTGTTTTCATTGTGCATCAACCAGCAGATGCTTGATGTTGTGTCCCGTGTGTGTTGGCTTACTCATAATGTGGTATGTCTCCAGGAGCATCCGATATCAGTCCTTTCCAGAGAGAAGAGATTGTTTTATCCCCCAGCAAGCCATCTGCAGAGCCTGAGATACAAGTAAGAAATATTAAATACAGGCCAGTGCCGTGCCTTTCAAGTTCTTGTCTCATCCCTCCCCCCCATTTGTCTTCCAGATAAAACCACCGTCTCCTCGCCACTCGATGCGGTCTCCCAGCTCTCCCGTTTACCCGACGCCGTTTGTAACAGAGGAGGCCCTGCCCGAGAGGACGGCCCCATCGCCCGTACCCGGGAGCCCGAGTGCCCCGTCTCTTGTAGCCGGGAGCCCGAGGGCCCCGTCGCCCGTACCCGGGAGCCCGAGGGCCCCGTCTCCTGTAGCCGGGAGCCCGAGGGCCCCGTCGCCCCTACCCGGGAGCCTGTGGGGCCCGTCGCCCATACCCGGGAGCCCGCGAGACCTGTCACCCCTACATGGAAGCCCGCGAGACCTGTCACCCCTACATGGGAGCCCGCGGGACCTGTCACCCCTACATGGGAGCCCACGGGACCTGTCGCCTGTACTCGGGAGCCCACAGGGCCCGTCGCCCGTACCCAGGAGCCCGCAGGGCCCGTTGCCAGCTCCCTCCAAATCTCCCGTTCTCGCTCCCGCCTCACCCTTTCCGCCATCGCTCGCCGGGTCCCCCGCCCCCTCGCCCCTGGCTTTCCCCTTCACACCCCCCATCCGGTCTCAGCCCGTCCCTCTGCCGGCGTCCGCCAGTGCCTCCATCTCCCCGGTGTACCCCAACCGTTCCATCTGCCCCCTCACCGGGAACCCCCTCTCTCCCATCTGCGCGCAGTCGCTGCCCTGCCGGGAGCCCACCTCGCCACTGGCCTCTGCCTCCCCGGTCAGGACGCAGCCCATCCCCGCAATCACCTCCACGCCCATGCCCAAAAGCGACCCGAGGGCCACCGGCGCCGATCCCACAGCGTCCCTCGACGACTCCTCGGAGGACACGCCGTCGAAGAAGGCCGACATCATCGAGGAGTTTTGGCTGAAGAGCGCGGAGATCCGGAAGAGCCTGGGCCTGACGCCGCTGGACCGCAGCAGTCGCATCCTGGAAAGGAGCGCCAGCGTTTCCACGCCAGACACCTCCGCCTCCTTCTCCAACTCCACCTCCGTCCCCGCCCCCTCTCCGCCAGCCCCCTCCCCACCCGCCCCCTCCACCACCACCCCCACTCCCATCCTCATCACCACGCCCAAGCTCAAGCCCCTCCAACCGGCAGGTCTGTCGCAGCCTCCCTTGGCTGGGCGCTCGGTCATCCGCCGGCTCAACATCACGCTGGAGGGTCAAGTGATCACCCCGATCGCGCCCCCCGCCACCGCAGGGCCCCAGACCAACGGCTCCGGTAAGAGAGGGCCGGGCTGCAGCAACGGGAGCACAGCGGCCGGCAGCCGGCTGGCGCACGGCCACAGCAGCTTCAATGCCTCAGACTCCACCATGCTGACCCCTCCATCCAGCCCGCCACCCCCGGTGCCTGCCAACCAGTCTCCGGCCGTGCTCCGCCAGCAGAGGTCCCAGGTGGCCTGGAGCAACGGCAAGGAGAAGCCCGCGTTCAGGCCGGCCGATAAACCAAAGACGCCCATATCGCCACCCAGAGTCAAAACGCCCGTATCACCACCCAGAGCCAAAACCCCTGTTCCTGCACCGCGCACCCAACTAAGCCCTGTGATGTTGGTGCCTAAGCCCGCGCCCAGAACACCCACCTCACCCACCTCAACCACCTCGCCGCCGGCGCTCAAGGGTCCCAAAAAGCAGAAGGAGGAGGTGGTGGTTGTGGTCATGAGGGAGAAGCGGCGGCCCCGGCGGGAGGAGGCCAGGAAGTCGTTCGTGGAGACCGTGGAGGAGATCCCGTTCGCCGACGACGTGGACGACAACTTTGACGAGCGGACCCCCGACACCAGCCTGGACAAGTTCTACACGCCGCCCACCAGACGGCCGGACCGGGAGCGGCCTCCGCTGCACCTGGCCCTGGCCATGGAGAACGGCAAGCCCAACATCCCCAAGGTCCCGAGAGCCACCCAGTTCTCCCCCGAGGCCAAGGAGATCGCAGAGGAGCGGATGAGGGCCAGGGAGAAGTCCATCAAGAGCCAGGCACTGAAGGACGCCATGAGCAAGCAGCTCCACAAGATGAAGGAGTCGGACGCGGCCAAGGGCGCCTCGGCCAAGGTGGCCTGGAGCGCTGCTGTGGACGACACTCCGGGCGGCAAGGGCAAGAAGCCGGCAGCCCACTCCCCGAACACCTCGGCCGTCAAGGCGCTGGAGTCCAAGAAGGCGGAGACGCTGCCGGAGCGCCTCTTCAACAACAGCAGCAGCAAGAGTCTGGACGGCTCGGCGGCCTCGTCCGACGGCTCGGCGGCGGCCAGCAAGAGCAGCAAGAAGCGCAGCTCGCTGTTCTCACCGCGGAAGAGCAAGAAGGAGAAGAAGGCCAAGAACGAGGCCAGCCGTCTCTCGGGCGCTGACGAGACGACGACGACGCCACCTAAACACAAGTCCCTGTGGAAGGCGGTGTTCTCGGGCTACAAGAAGGACAAGAAGAAGAAGAGCGAGGAGAAGTCATCGTGTCCCAGCACACCGTCGTCCAGCTCCACCACGCAGGACTCGGGGACGAAGACCACCGCCGCGAAGAAGAAGACCGCCACAACGACCTCGCCTGACGGAAGGTCATCAGGTAACAATTTGCCACCAAGGTTGTCGCTGCGTGTTTTTTTTATTCTTTATTTTATTACGCCTTCTGCTCTCGTTGACTTTATCACTCCCATTCGAGTCTCATTAAGTCTGTTTTGGAATTCTTTCCGGAGAAAGTTACAACACTCCCGCTGCTGCATGTGATTTTGTTGTTTTTTTATGGCAGACTTAAAGTCGCGCCGTAACCTCAGCTTCTCCGAGGAGTCGGACCTGTCCTGCGACGACGTTTTGGAGCGCTCCTCCCAGAAGTCCAAGGCAGACGTGAGTACATGACCCAGAAAAGATGCTGTGCATTCGTTTGTCGTTTGCTTTGCTCAATATTTGACCATTGCATCCAAATCATCATCATCCGTTTCTGTTTGTATCCATGTCTCTGTATATATGTTTGTTTATTTGATTGTATTTTATTTTATTTCACCCACTTTTACTTTGCAAAACGCTGCACCTCTGGCCAGCGGCGGCCCGCGGACATCTTCGACTTAGTGTCAGGCATTCAGCGGGAGGCTATGAGGGAGGAGAGGAGGGAGAAGGAGAGGAGGAGGGTGATGGAGGACAGAATGAGGGCAAAGGAAAGGAAAAAGGAGCGAGCGTGTGAGGGAGAAGCCGATCGGGAGAGGGGCAACGCAGGCCACGAGGTATTTGCGCAGCAGGGAGACAAATGGTTTTGAATTTCAAATGCAATAAGTGGAGACGGGAGACGGTGGATAACGAAGGTTCTTCAGCAACACACTGTTTCGAGCCCCGGCAGACCCTCCCTTTCTCCTTAATGATTGCATAAGGATATGTCCAAGTACCACGTTTGTTTTTTTTTACAAAAAATTCATAGAAAACACATTAGTATTCTAAAAGGTCCACTGCAGTAAAATATATTTTACTGCATGTGTTTATATCTTGGTCTGGTCGCACCAAAAAAAAACCCTGCGGTTGTTCTGGGAATGATTTGTTTGTTTGCAGACGAATCTGTGCCTATTCCAAATTATTTATGTCGCTTGACTCTATATTGATTTATTTATTGTGAGATTGGATGAAATTCAAAAGTATTCTCTCCACTGCTGCTTGGTGTGTGTTTGTGTGTAGACGCGTCAGGATCAGGGCCAGGGGCTGGCATTTATTATTATTATTGCCTTTGTGTGTTTACATTATTGATTAGTTGCTTTATCTTTATATGTAAGAACGACCTAATCTTATACACACTACTCTGCTTTCATGCCATCATTTGCAACACCGCCATTCTTGGTGCATAACAGTGGAGTAGATCCTGCAATTAGGACCCCCTATGTACTGAATCGGGAATAATTTTGAATCGAGAATCAAATCATGACCCCCCCCCCCCAGGATCTAGGATCTAAATCGGATCATTAAATATTTGCGCCCCAACTCGCCATAATGTATTTCTAATGCTTTTAATATCGGCCCTCTAAAACATAACCATGCCTGCCTGGCCCTGTGAGATTGTATTGCGTACCTACAGGATTTGTGTCGTAAACCTTTTAACTGTGGTCGTCTAGTTGTGATGTTGCTGCTGTATGTTAGAGTAGCGGTTCACATGTTGTCGGTGTATTGTAGAGTAGCAGTTCGCAGCCTGTGTATATTTGTTGTATTGTTTTCGTACAGAGAACACAGGAGCCAATACTTGCCAAATTGCTCTTTGGCCAAGTTTGAATGAACACTACAGTTTTGTAATTGTGTCTGACGAATCTGTTGATATGCAATCATAACTGCACATTGTTTGTGTGTCGGTGTGGGACATTAACATAGCCTGTTTGTTGATTTCCACCAGTAATTGAATGTATGTCATCCTTTATTTTAATTTTGTTTATTGTTTTTATTTAACACAATCATTAACCCATTCAATTTTATTCCATCTGTATCATGTGTGTGTTGTGGTCCCCGCCTCCTCCTCCTCCCAGTCTGTCTATGTCCCTCATGCACTGGCCTTCAAGAGATCGTACGCTACAAAGGTAGTGTTTGAATACCATCCCAACACCATCGCCATCGCCCTTGCCACCCTCTTCTGCTACGACCGCCACCCCCCCCCCCCACCCCCGTCCCTGTGCATGCACCAGTGCACCTCCACCACCCATCGCAACTGTTTTCTGTTGTTGTTTTTCTTTTAAAATGTGGGATCTTGCAGTAACACAACGTCACTAACCGCCCCCTTATGGATGTATGGGTCAGTGGGAGGCACCAGGCGTGCCCCCCCCCCAAACACAAACAAACCCCTCGGCAACCGGCTGCTCTACTCACCTCACCTTGTCGCCACGGTGACGCCGCCATCGCAGGGCTGTCTCTTTTAGCACTCTTTCGCTGTCGATGTCACTCTCTCTGTCTCACTTTCTGTCTCTGTCTCTCTCTCTCTCTCTCTCTCTCTCTCTCTCTCTCTCTCTCTCTCTCGTCCACTGTTAACCTGCCAAACCCTTTCTCCATGCGGTTTTCTCACTCGCTGCAGAGCAGTGATAAATAAAAGTGGAAGAACTCAAAACCACTACGCTCTGCTATCTGTGCCCCGTTCTCTCCTTGTTCTACTCGAGTATTGTTCCAGCATTTGTAAAGAAAATTGATTGTAGACTGTATTCTTGTATTATCTGAAGAACAATTTGATAGTTTTTTTTAAGCAAAAAGTAAGGGGGTGGGGGGTGGGTGGTTTGTAAACCGTTTTATATCATAGATCGCAGCGCAGTCCGATCTTGGCTGTAGATTGCGTGTTCGTAGCAGAGCAGTCTTGTATAGAACACCACCTGATAGAGCCAAGCGTCCCCATGTGCAGAACGCATGCTCTGAAAGGGGGGGTGTGTCTGAAGAAACCCGTGACTCATCCTTCTCTGCCCTGGTGACAGAAAACCTACACGGAGGAGGAGCTGAACGCCAAACTCACCCGGCGGGTGCAGAAGGCTGCGCGGATGCAGGCCAAGCAGGAGGAGCTCAAGAGGTTGCACAGAGCCCAGGTAACGATCAGATCTTTACATGAGTCATCACTTCCACCAGTTAAGGGGGGCGGGGAGCTGGAGGGCGGGAAGCTGTAAGCGTGTGATTGGTTAATGCCGTGAACGGCAGCTTGGCCCAGCACTGGTACACTTTTTCCTGGCGGGGAGACGAGATAAAACATCCGGTCCGTACAACGGTACTTATAAAAAAAAAAAAAGAAAAAAAAGTGTCCGTAAAGGTTTCAATTCAAACACTGTGTGGACTGGCCAATGTTGAAATACACTTCCTAAAATCCCCTTTCCGGAAGCTTCGTCCACTCGCCCAAATGAGTTTCTCTTCGACAGAATAGCTCCGTAACGAAATGGGACACGAGGCGTTTCTGCCTCTTGCACTTCTTGGTTTCTGGCCCAGAAGTTCTGCTGTAACCTAAAGAGTACTTCTGTGGGAGCGAGATTAAAATACAGCCGATTAGCCCAGGGATGAACCCCCGCAATTACGATGGACTCGCAGCAAATTGATTAAATTCAGTGTGTGTGTGTGTGTACTGAGGCAACTAATTCTCTGCATTAATTCAGTGGAGTGTCCAGCCACTTTCCCCCAAAAGGTGCGACATTGATCGCAAAGTGTTTTCCCGATCAAAGGTTTGTCTCAAAAGCATACTAATCTTTCGCCAAACAAACAAGCAAAGGAAGCGCTAACTAACGATGTCGCCGTAGTAAAGTAGGGGGCGGCAGGCTCAGGAGGTAAGAGCGGTTGTCTGGCAACTGTCGAGGTGTCCCTGAGCAAGACATCTAACCCTAACTGCTCCTGACGTGTTGGTTGTTACCTTGCATGGTTGACACCGCCGTCGGTGTATGAATGTGAGGCAACTGTAAAGCACTTTGGGTAAAAGCGATGTATAAATGCAATCCATTTACCATCCATCCATCCATTCTCGTCCGCTTACCCGGGGCTGGTCGCGGTGGCAGCCGGCTAAGCAGGGCCCCCCAGGCTTCCTTCTCCCCAGCCACACTCTCTAGTTCCTCCTGGGGGATCCCGAGGCGTTCCCAGGCCAGATGAGAGATATAATCCCTCCAGCGAGTTCTGGGTCTGCCCCGGGGTCTCCTCCCAGTTGGACGTGCCCGGAAAACCTCCAAAGGGAGGCGCTCGGGGGGATTTACCTTTTAGTACAAAAGTTGGCTACTTCCTGCAGTTACGTCTGCAGTTCAGCTTGCCGCTTGGGAATGACTCATTCGGTCTGCTCTTCCTCTGCTTGTGTCAGATCATCCAGAGACAGCTGGAGCAGGTGGAGGAGAAGCAGAGGCAGCTGGAGGAGAGGGGCGTGGCCGTGGAGAAGGCCCTGCGCGGGGAAGCAGGTAACTGCCCTGTCACTCAAACCTCCCGCCGTTCTCACCGGGTGCTCTACTATTACCGGGCAGACTGCCGTTGAGGTTGTAACGTTATCTTGATCCAGAGAGAGAGAGTGCAGTGTTCTCTGTACTGACGGTGAACACATAAGTCTGTAGTCGCTGAAGGTCCATAGTCGCTGAAGCCTGGACCAGTTAGACGATGATATATTCTGTTCCAGTGTGTGAGATATATATATATATATATAAAGTATTACTTTTATCCTCTCTAAACTTGGATACATTGAATAATATAAAGGTTCGGTTACGTTTCATTTGGAGATCACCGAAATACGCAAGTATAGTGCTAATAGTCACAGATCCTTGCCGGGGGGGTAAACGCTATCTTCATACCTCTGGGTGGAAATGGGATGGTTGAGGCAAGCCACGATCACAGACACCATGCATAATAAATCACGATGTAGCCCATGTTTGATCTGTACCAGCACACCATCAGACAGACAGGGGACGTATTTGCAATGTAAACGAAATCATAATACAGGACCCTGTTCTACGCTCGACAGCGCATTTCACAATCTTGTCGTTTCCTCTGTCCTCTCCGACAAGCTTTTTGTACTGCATGATTATTGTCATTACAAATGCGCGTCGCTTTGAACTCGCCAAATAGTCGAGTGTTTCTTCTGTGCATATACAGTACATTGACTAGTGAGAGTTTGGCCTTTTCCCGCTATCGCTAAATAACTGGGATGGTGTTTTTCATATGAATCTCCTTTCACACGGCCTGTTTACAGATCTTAACTCTGTTTCTCCTACCACTGTATTCTCTCAAAGGCTTGTATAAAGGTACTTATACGTTACCCAAACAGCTCAAACGAAGATCAGGTATTAGCTTCATTCGAATTCACTCTTTGTTAGAATTATTATTATTATTTATTAATTTATTTATTTATTTGTTAAGTCCCATTTTTAACACCGTTACGTAGCCGTCATCTGTGGTGGCACACTGCACCACCACCACCACCACCACCTCCATCTCTCAGCGTTTGAGCATCCTATTCTGTTCCTCCATAACACAGCGTCTATGCACTGCCTGCCCAAGCTGCATGTCCTCAGGGTGGGGGGGGGTATGTTTGTTCAGACATAGATTTGTGTGTGTGTGCGCTCATTCTGGATGTGAGTTCTGTCTACCTGCTATTGTGTTGTTGTTGTTGTTGTTGTTGTGTCATTACCTCCCGATGAGAGCGTATTCCCTCGAGTGGAGACAAGACTATCGGGTTCTTCCGTGTTAATATCTCTGTTGGCGGTGAACGTAGCTTTACTTCAATGGGTTTGGAGACACACAGACACACACACAATTGTGGAAAAAAGTTTTATTTATGCAGTCTAAAGAAAAAAACAATACAAAGCAATACAAAAACTTACTGTCTGAAGTGAGCAATCTTTGATTCTTGACATGCTGCCATGTCTCCGTCTCACACACACACACGCACACGCACACACACACACAATGGAGGTGTGTTTGCGTTCTTCATTTACCCTGAAGCTCCAATTTTTCATTTTAGCTTTTAATGAATTCATTAATTGTATTCTTTAAACCTTTACATTATCCAATGAATTCAAAGAAATTGAATCAAATAATTAGTCTCCGCCTCTTCCAACTGTAACTAATGGCAAAACTTGTGGTTAGGTCATAATTTAATCCCACACGCAATACAATACTGGGCCAGCCAATAGCAATACAGCAAATCTATGCAGCAGTGTGAAGCATTGTGGGAAATGACTAATGGACTGCACAATGTATACCTAACTGTACTCTGCACTGTGGTGACTGTGGTATGTGTTTTGCCGTGTGTGCGTTGTCTGTGCGAGACATTGCATGACGTTGCTGATGTGTGCCGGCTGTGCGTGGCTGCGTGAGGAATAACTCTTAATATATCCCTGTCCTTGTAGACTATTGGGGAGATTCTAATTACAGTGAAATCCTGGACTTGCATCTGGGCGGTATGTATTTCAAGACTGTCGCTTTCAACTCACTAACTTGCCTCGCTAAACCCCAACCTGTCTCTCCCCCTCCACCCCCAACCCCTGAACTACTGGCTAACCCCAACCTGTCTCTCCCGCTCCACCCCCAACCCCTGAACCCCTTCCAGTACCGACCACACCTGATCACACAGAACCGCCGCCCCCCGGCGCCTAACAACCATACCTGCAGCTATCTCCACTTCCAAGACCCCCCCCCCTGCTGTAGTAGTGTTTCTGCCTTCTTAACTCTTGCATACCGCCCCCCCCCCTCCAGTGTTTGTGTCGGCTAACAAGGGCAAGCAATCGAACCCGGCCCCTCGGTTATCCGTAACCCACCCTAGCTCAACCCACGTTGATTACATGCCGGCGCTAACACTAATGTGTTGTGTGTGTCTGTGTGTGTGTGTGTGTGTGTGTGTGTGTGTGTGTGTGTGTGTGTGTGTGTCTTGCCCCGATCTGTGTGCAGTGTTGTCCTGTATGCTATGTGTGTGGCCTCCACACTGTTTATCGTTGGACAGGCTGACTGGAATGGCCACTTGGTAGAAAGACAAAAAAAGCATGGTCCCCCCCCCCCCCATCCTCCTTCTGCAGACGAGTCACCGACACAAAGTGTGTGTGTGGGGGGAAGGAATGTGTTTGCGTAACGAACGCTTGCCTAGCTTTCTGTGAATTGTATATAAATCTCCGGTGCCGCAGGGGAAGTGAAGCTCTTCACAAGGAGTTGAGGGAACGTGTTACTTTTCCCGCTGTATCCATGGGGACGGGATGGGGACGGGGACGGGGGGATGGGGCGTGTCGTCGGTGGTGTACTCTCGTTTCTGTGGTGGTGGTTGTTTTTAGGTATTGTTTTTTGTCACCCATCAGAAGGGTGTTTGCAGGGTGAGTTTAGCAGTGTGTCATCGCTCCTCTTATGAGTTCAATATAAGGAGGGGGAGGGAGGGAGGGTAATAAGTAAAGGGATCCAGCTTGAAAATGATCGTAGAGTAAGAGGAAGGAGAAGAGGTTCCAGCAGGTGTCAGAGTTTCAACACACTTTGACATACATGTACCCTGACCGCCTCATCGAAACAAGATCGTTTCAATGAATAGACCCGTTCAAAATGACATTGCCATTGTGGGGTCTTCTGCATCAGGAAGGCGATGCTTTGAACGCCAACATCTATGAGACTCACACTCGAGGTGTGTCAGTAATATCAGCTCTATAATCTAGAACCGGTATTACAGAGATGGGGAAACGTCAAAAAAACGATGACCCGGACATGTAGCAAAAAGGGATGTTTAATGATGTTTGGATAATGAGACGTACATGTCCCATTGTTGATGGAATACAAATAAAACGAAATAAAAAATAAATATCAGCTGAGCCCAGCATTTCCATATCTAAAAAAATAATAATAATCTATCGACTTCAACTAAAACTCTGGAGTGCAGTTTGTGTGTTTGCAAATCAGCATGGGGTGGGTGGGGTTGTGAGATTAAAGGATTCTTTGTCAATTGTAACACATTACAGTGTACACACTCAACCCATAAACATGAGACAAATTAAAAAAAAACAAAAAAAAACACATTGGGAAACATGGAACAAAATGTGATTAACCCTTTTTAAATATGCGTTTATATTGCAGCAAGTGTATTGTGTATTGAAAGAGCATAGACACCTGAAGTGACTCAACAAAGTGTAAATAATAAATCTTTAAAAAAAAAAAGGTGCTCAAATGGAGCGGTACTGCGGATTTCGCCATCAAACGCAAGAATGTAATAAACCTTCACTTGAAAATAACCTTTTGGTGACGTTGAAATGTGGACAACTCAATAAATTACTCTCTACTATATGCACATGAGCAGAGCCCTCTACAGCACCATCATATGTATGGAGTTGGGACACAAATCACAGAAAACTCCCCCACACAAGGAAATAATTCTAAGTACCATTACGTTATGTTCCACCTCCACAGTGTATGGCTGGGCAGGGATGGGAAAGCTGTGCTGCTAGAAAGGAGACCGAGAGATCAGATAGTTTATTCTTCAACTGGTTCAGGTGGAGCAGTGAGGCTAGTCACACCCAATACACCCCCGCCCCCCAGTGGTACTGCAGCAGCGCACCAAAACAGTGCGCGTTCTTCATTCCTAGTTATTCTTAACACAAACACAAAGCGCAAGAGTAGTGGCAATCAATCAATAATAATAAATCAATATTTGTCTCTGTCCTTAATGGTTTGTGGTGTTTGTGTATACAAGTGCTGACCCTGAGAATTCTATCAATGTGTAAAAAGCTCAGTACCAGATGAAGAAAGCTTACTGCAACCTTACGGTAGACGTCTCGCCAACCTGAACTACTGGCTAACCCCAACCTGTCTCTCCCGCTCCACCCCCAACCCCTGAACTACTGGCTAACCCCAACCTGTCTCTCCCGCTCCACCCCCAACCCCTGAACTACTGGCTAACCCCAACCTGTCTCTCCCGCTCCACCCCCAACCCCTGAACTACTGGCTAACCCCAACCTGTCTCTCCCGCTCCACCCCCAACCCCTGAACTACTGGCTAACCCCAACCTGTCTCTCCCGCTCCACCCCCAACCCCTGAACTACTGGCTAACCCCAACCTGTCTCTCCCCCTCCACCCCCAACCCCTGAACTACTGGCTAACCCCAACCTGTCTCTCCCGCTCCACCCCCAACCCCTGAACTACTGGCTAACCCCAACCTGTCTCTCCCCCTCCACCCCCAACCCCTGAACTACTGGCTAACCCCAACCTGTCTCTCCCCTCCACCCCCAACCCCTGAACTACTGGCTAACCCCAACCTGTCTCTCCCGCTCCACCCCCAACCCCTGAACTACTGGCTAACCCCAACCTGTCTCTCCCCTCCACCCCCAACCCCTGAACTACTGGCTAACCCCAACCTGTCTCTCCCCCTCCACCCCCAACCCCTGAACTACTGGCTAACCCCAACCTGTCTCTCCCGCTCCACCCCCAACCCCTGAACTACTGGCTAACCCCAACCTGTCTCTCCCCCTCCACCCCCAACCCCTGAACTACTGGCTAACCCCAACCTGTCTCTCCCCCTCCACCCCCAACCCCTGAACTACTGGCTAACCCCAACCTGTCTCTCCCCTCATCCTCCTTCTGCAGACGAGTCACCGACACAAAGTGTGTGTGTGGGGGGAAGGAATGTGTTTGCGTAACGAACGCTTGCCTAGCTTTCTGTGAATTGTATATAAATCTCCGGTGCCGCAGGGGAAGTGAAGCTCTTCACAAGGAGTTGAGGGAACGTGTTACTTTTCCCGCTGTATCCATGGGGACGGGATGGGGACGGGGACGGGGGGATGGGGCGTGTCGTCGGTGGTGTACTCTCGTTTCTGTGGTGGTGGTTGTTTTTAGGTATTGTTTTTTGTCACCCATCAGAAGGGTGTTTGCAGGGTGAGTTTAGCAGTGTGTCATCGCCATAAAAAATTTACTTTGTTTTTTGCATAACCTGTCTAGAAATATAGGCAAATACATAAAAGATGTCCTCATGGTGTACCCTAGGACGCACACATCGTCCAACGATGGTAATTGTTGCAGGCTTCAGGTCTTGGCCTGTGCGGTGCGTGGCCTATGGTAAGTACAACCCAAACACTGATAGGCTGCTCTGTTTACTGGACCCTGCCTTGACTCTCTCACGGTCTCACCTCAGTGTGTCGTTAGTGAGTCACACCGAGGAGGAGGTGGGATCCTGCCTGCCCTGTACTGCTTATTGCGGTGGCCTTGTGTGTGTCCTCCGCAAACTCTTGTTATATTATAACTTCTGGTTCAGTCCTGCAATGGGAGCGTACAGCCAGATTTGCAACCACAGGGTGTCTTGGTGGGACGTGGTTCTTGTATCAATCACTGTAACATAGATCTCTCTCTCTCTTTCTCTCTCGCTCGCTCGCTCACTCCCTCGCTCTCTCTCTCTCAATTCAGTTTAATTCAATTTCAATTTAAAGAGCTTTATTGGCATGGTACATTTATGTTGCCAAAGCGAGTGGTAAATAAAACAAAAACAACAAATCTAATTTACAATTGTCGATTTAAAAATGTACAATTGCAGATATTCTATAATAGAGAAATGTGTACACAAGGCTGCAATATTGCAGTTTTTAGTTTCTAAAGTATACTTATAAAGAACTAAATATATACAGGTATATAAAGTAAGTCAACTTAAAAAAATGATATATAATTATATAATGTATATTATATAAATTATATATATGCAAAAATACAAGAAAATATAAAAAAATACTATAAATTTTTTTTGAAAAGTAATAATAATAAAAAAATAAAATGGAAATACAGTGTAATCCGCTTATAGTGATCACGTTTGTCCGGGTGAAATTGATCACTATAAGCGGTTGATTACTATAACCGAAATTTTCAAATTTTCTTTATTTTTTATGCAGATTACCATCCAATTGACATTTGTATATATAATACATGAATACATGTATAAAGTAATGAAACGGACAGCTTTGCTTCGACGAGTCTCCGTTTTTCGTTCAGAGAAAGTGACTTTCTTTTACCCGACATGGTGCGCGATGTGCATGCAGCGCGAGCCGCCGTTGAAAACGTGCACGCGCGAGCCGCTATAAAGTACCGTAATTTATTAATTTCTCCCACATATGTTATGTATAAAAGCACCCAAAATGATCACTATAAGCGAATTATTTAAACAGTGTTTGTATAGGAACGATTCTGTCCCAGGCTTTTTGATCATATAAGCCAGGGGTCCCCAAACTACGGCCCGCGGGCCTGATACGGCCCGCCTCCACATTTGGCCCGGCCCCCTGAACAATACCAGAGACGCATTATGATTTATTTATTTTTTTATTTTTTTTTTTTTTCTTCTTCAGTCTGGCCACGCGAATCCTAGAGCAGTGGTGTAGTCCAGGGTATACGCGGGTATACAGCGTATACCCACTTCTAAATTCCCCCAGATGCGCACCATTCAGTAGCAGTAGTGGACGTGCGACGGGGTGCTGAAAGCGCGGGCCGGGCCATTGGTAGATGAGGATCGCAGCGTTCAGAACCCCCCCCCCCCGGCCAGGCCACTGGTAGATGTGGATCGCAGCGTTCAAGCACCCCCCCCCCCCTCCTCGGCCAGGCCATTGGTAGATGAGGATCACAGCGACTAGCACCCCCCCTCCCCCCCCCCCCCCCCCCCCCCCCCCACTGTTACGGCCCCCATCAGAGAAGGGAAAAGCTATGTGGCCCTCACAGGAAAAAGTTTGGGAACCCCTGATATAAGCGGTTGATCACTATATCCGTGATCACTAGAAGCGGATTACACTGTAATAACAATAATAAAGGGGGATCAATCTTTATGGAGGTTGTATTCCGTTGGATGTCCTTTTCCTGTCGCAACCGCTCACAAATCTTGCTGCTGTGTTTGCACATTCCTGTACTTCGCCCAGCAGATATGGAAGTCTCTCTCTCTCTTTCTCTCTCTGTCTCTCTCTCTGTCTCTCTCTGTCTCTGCTAGTTCCAGAACTCAGTCAGCGACCGTCACACTACAACACACAACAGCTGTTATTGTTCCACCTGTAACATAACCGTGAGACGCATTGTTTTATGAAAGATTGGAAATATGGCCATATGCATTCATAACAATAACCTTCACAGGAGTTAGAAGATGGAGTAAATTAAATGTAATCTGTCAAAAGCAAGACAACTTTTGCAAACACATTTTGGTTTGTCATCTACAAATCCGAAACATAGGCCACACACACACACACACACACACACCCTCCTCTCCAAGGATTTTCCACCATGTGATCTCTCCCTCTGTCTTATGATTTTGTTTCTCCCCTCTCCTCCATGTTGTTCCGTCCGCCCTGCTCCCCTCCCTGCTCCGGACGCCCCGCCCCCGCTCCGATCATCCTCCTCTGATCAACATCTCATACTTGTCCTTCCTCCTCTGTCCCTTCTTCTTCCTCCATTTCCTCTCCATGCCACCGATGTGCCCCACGCTGTCCACGCCTTCTCTCCACTCCTCTCTCTGTCTATGTCTCTGTCTCGTTCGGTCTCTGTGTCTCTCTCTCTGTCTGTCTCTCTCTCCGTCTGTCTCTTTCTTGATCTATGTCTCTCTCGATCTGTCTCTCTCGATCTTTCGGTCTTTCTCTGTCTCTCTCTATCTCACCGTCTGTCTCTTTGTCCCTCTCTCTCTCTGTCTGTCTCTGTCTCTTACGGCCTTGGTCTGTCACTCTCTCTCTCTGTCTCTGTCTCTGTCCACCACCCATCTCACTCCTTGTTTTGCCATGTGGAAGTTGAGTCTTCCCCGGTGGGGAGGTCCCGCCGAAGAGCCCTCTCCCTGTGCCCCTGCTGGTCCCCCGAAGGTAACGTAACCCTGTGGCGGGTTAACACGACGACCGCCGCAAGGATCGGCAGACGCCACGCCCGCCCATCCCTGCCCCGCCATTTTTGTTTTGCTCCCAGCAAGTCATAACCCATCCCTTCCCACCCTTGTCCCGTCCGGCCCGTACCTATGACTTGTCATTGTGTGTGGACAGGCTCGGTTGATTCTTCCCCTGTAAAGTGTGCTTAACTAAACCTGTATGCCCCCTTAGCGTGAGAACACACAGACCTTTAGAAGTGCCTTCCATTTGTCACTCATGATGGCGCCGCGGATGAGAGCTCCAAGTGCAGAATCACAGACAGTCTTATTTTACTTTGAAGAAAGTAGGTTATGCCTCCACATACATTTTTGATGATATTTTTTGGGGTTAGTGGAATCACTTCATTCAATCGTATTTATTTAAAATGAGGTCCCGGGAAATCATGGATAATTGATGCATTCTGTATTAAACATTATGTTTGGCACACCACGTGAATGGTACCGTCGCCTCGTCAAAAGACAAAAAAAGAAACACAGCTTGAAAAAGAAATGGAGAGTTGGTAGAAAACGTGGATACATGACACATATCTCTGTTGTTCTGCATAGCGGCAGTCAGCGAAAGGGGAAGCTATAGCTGCAGTGTGTGTGTGTGTTTTTCTTTGTTTGGTTTCATCGACGGCATGTCATCGGTTTGCTGTTAGACTAATGGGTTTCGGGGGTTTCTACTTGTGCTGCGGAGAGATTGATTTGAGCGGTGAGACTAACCTGATCGGTTGAATAATAATAATAATAATAGAGAACTGTCTGAGCATGGGTTGGCCACTGGGCGTTTGGGCCTTTTTTTCATAGTAAGAAACTTCGGTGTGCTTCAGTGTGAAAACCGCTTATAAATATTCAAGTTCTAAAAATATGATAAAAAATAGAAGAAATTATTTATTTAGTGCTTTATTGGAACACCTGTCAATCGGTTCATCGGACTGCGCTTCTCTATGTGCTTGTGTGTGTGTGTGTGTGCACATGCTTCCCCCCACCCCCTGCAGCCCTGGGCTGAGGGCTGCTGGTGGAATAGGTCGGACCAGGACTTCCACCTGACACTTGGATCCACTTGGGTCCTGTGTCCTCTTCCTGTCAGAGAGGTTGTCTTCTACTCCGTCTTCCCTTCTATCTCACTACCTCCTCCTCCCTCCTCCTCCGTCTCGCCGTCCCAGGGTTGGGTAGCGGTAGTTCTCCCGGTGCGGTTGCGTCCGAGCCCCGAGCCTCGAGCCTCACCTCGGCACCAGCTAATGGCAGACAGGAACATGGCCGACAAGGAACATAGCAGACGGAAACCTTGTGCATCCACCAGGGTTAAAACAGGCATCTAGCAGCGCGTTGATGGTACACGCGCACACACAAGAGACCACCCCCTGCGAGTGTGGTGTGCTTGTATATACTTTTTATCTATTTTATTTTATTTGCGAGTGGTGCGCAAATCTTAGCGGAGACTCATATTTTTCTTTTTGAGCACACGCAGCTAACATTAGACTGTAAGACATTAGTTTAATCCTAAACTGCGCCTTGCATTTGGAAGTAAAGTGAATCCCGCTGTTAAGAACGATGCGCATATGGCGATGTGTGTCCAACACAACAACACACCGACACTAATTGTATTCAGTTGTATATTATAGCCGATCGTAAAATTCGTCCAAGACACATTTAATATTGCCCATTTTGTTTCTTTCAGACGGACGGAAAACACACCATATCCGTGGTGATGAATTCAGCTTGATGTTCAATATTATTCTATTTTTTGTTTCCTAATCTCGATAGCTGGCTGAGAGACGATTTATTTCCGATTAGTCTTGGACAATTGGATAATGTTTCGCACATATTTCCCAGGGTGCCGCACAATGTCCTTGATATAAAAAAAACAAAAACACAAAACACATTGAATATCACTGTCAGCGATCTAATAGTAAGAAATATTGTCCAACAACGTCCAGTCTTTGGAACAACTCATCTGAAACAAATCTGTCCTTTTCCAATGAATTATTTTGTTTTGCAAGCGAATATCATCATACTTAAATCGCCGTGGGTACCCTGGGTTCTAATGATATCGTTAGAATACAGGAACCAATGAACAATAACTCCTCTAGCGGTTGAGAACGCCATACTTTGTGTGCACGGCCATGCATCTCAGACACAAGAACGCACAGTTAGCGGATTAATGTCAGATTAATGTACAATCTATTGTACAAGTTGAGAGACATATTAGTTTGGTATGGGCCGAGCTTGCCTAATACAGGTCTATTGTGTGTAATTATAATATACACAGACAGAACACATTACGTCTCACATCTTTTTTTAAGTTTTTTTTATCCCGTGCAGATGGGAGCTCACGTCCTCGGTTCTGCAAGTTTGCTTTGTTGCACGGTTGGGTTGGATCTGACATAAACGTGGCCCCCCTACCTATAGCAGTCACACACACACACAGCCCCTACCGCAATACTGACTCATTCATGAGCGTGTCCTGTGGTGGACCGGACCACTGCCCCGAGTCCCTGACTGATTGCCCTCCACCGTCGGCCCCCTATATTCTCAACTAGGAAGTCATTCCGGGAACATTTTAACACCTGTCATTGAAACTGAGAAAGTCCAGCGAGAGCACATCACCGCCACCTCCACCCCCCCTCCCCCCAAGCTCCACTTCCCCCCCACCCGGCATGATGGAGGTCTGGTGTTGGTGTTTTATTTCCGCTGTGGAGACGTGGGTGTGGCAGGGAGAGGTGGGCCCTGTGTTGTGTGTGTGGTGTGTGTGTGGTGTGTGTGTGTGTTGTGTGTGTGTGTGTGTGTGTGTGTGTGTGTGTGTGTGTGTGTGTGTGTGGTGTGTGTGTGTGTGTGTGTGTGTGTGTGTGTGTGTGTGTGTGTGTGTGTGTGTGTGTGTGTGTGTGTCCGAAACCTTCACGATACATCGACCATGGTACGCCAACAACAACAGTAGACCTGATTGGTCAGCCAGTCTAATGTTCCACCAAGCCCATCCCTCTGCAAAGACATCCTGGCTTGGCTGTCATTGCCCCGCCCCCTACCCTCCCCTGTCCTCTCCCGTGACTCCAAACACCTCCCCCACCCTCCTCCTCCCACCCCATGTGTTCGGTGTTTGGTGTGTGTGTGTGTGTGTGGGCTCGTGTCCGTCTTGCGTGTGTCGGTTAACATCTGGAGCGATCCTGGTTTTGCCGCGTGTCGTTTTTAACACGCGTGTTGTTGCGTTTCCCTTGTCCAGGCATGGGCAAGAAAGACGATCCTAAGCTGATGCAGGAGTGGTTCAAACTGGTGCAGGAGAAGAACGCGCTGGTCCGCTACGAGTCTGAAGCTCATGATCTTGTGAGTACTGGTCCCATGGAAGCTTGTTCCTCTCGTCTGTGTTTTTGTCTTTATATGTAGGAGTATCTTAGCAAGCTAGCTATCCTAGCTATCTTGCTGTTGACCAGCAAGGGGTTAAAACCTTTTAATTATGAGATGCTTGAAACGTGTTCTTATCTAATTTTACATTTACATTTAGGGCATTTGGCAGACGTTTTTGTCCAAAGCGACTTACAAAGAGTACATTTGTTGAAGGAATATATCCAGTGGTACACCTAAATAAGAATAGAGCTGTTTTCAAGCATTCATAATTGC
>PIJE02000205.1:302290-312876 GCA_002895965.2 Coryphaenoides rupestris | reverse complement strand
CCGTGTATTTTATTATAATGCGCCGTGTCTCCCTCTGCTTCTGATTGGGAGTCAAAGGGACGTGATCTAAAGAGGACCGCTAGCGTGTCCTCGGGTACGGAGGAAGTCTCTGTTCTGTTGTAGCGGGCGCTGTAGTCTCAACCCCGTTGCACGTTGCATAACCCCGTCCTCCGGGCCTCGCCGCACACTCTTACATGTTCATGTCTTTTTCATGTCGAAAAAAAAACCATTGTCGCGCTTCCCCGTCAATTATTGAGTGTGGGGGAGCCGCTGCGAGGCGCTGGGCGTGCTGAGACCCCTGTGCCTGATCACCGCTCTCGCCCGTCTCCCTCTCTTATCCCCCACCAGCGCCAGAGAGCTGGAGCTGGAGGACGGGCAGAGTCGGCTCCAGCAGGACCTCCGGGAGAGGATGGCTGTGGAAGGTAAGCGGACGGGGATCCCAGGGGCCTCTCTGACCTCTGGAGCTCTGCACTGTTGGTCTCCGCTTGCTTTTGCCTCATCTCCCCCTGTCTCTGTCTCTGTCTGTCTGTCTGTCTGTCTGTCTGTCTGTCTGTCTGTCTGTCTTACTTTATTCTTTCCTTCCCTCCTTATTTTTCTTCCTTCCTTCTTTCCTCCTTTCCTTCCTCCTTTTCCTTTCTTCCTCATTTCCCTCCCTCTTTCCTTCCTCCTGCCCATTGTCCTTCACATGTCCCTCCTCCTCCTCCTCCCCTGCAGACCACCTGAAGTCAGAGCCGGAGCTGGCGCAGGAGAAGCAGATCCTGAGTGAGATGCTGGAGGTGGTGGAGCAGCGAGACTCCCTGGTGGCGCTGCTGGAGGAGCAGCGGCTCCGCGAGAAGGAAGAGGACAAGGACCTGGAGGCCGTCATGCTCTCCAAGGGCTTCAACCTCAACTGGGTCTGAGCAGGAGATGCGCGCGCACACACACACACACACACACACACACACACACACACACACACACACACACACACACACACACACACACACACACACGGACACGGACCCATCAACCTGGAATGGTTTTTTTCCCTCCAAGAACGGGAACGTCAGCTATGGACACTGGCTGCTGCACACAGAGATTTTCTCCGGTATGAGCCCCGTGACCCCACTCTTCAGACTGTACGTGGCGGTTTTGTAGGTGTTGTCGGGGTTGTGTGTGTGTGGGGGTGTGTGTTTGTGTGTGGTCGGGGGGCCCTTCCAGAGGACAGACAAATGATGATGACGGCAGCGACTCTGCTCGCCTCACACCTTCAGCCAGGAATGTGTGCAGCGTGCTCTCTCTCTCTCCTGCTCCGGGGACGAGCGACGCGGGAGATGGGACTTTGTTTGTTTTTTCTCGTGTTTTTTAACGTTGACCTCGGAAGACCGGCTGCTCAAAACAGAGTTAACGTTTGCTAGAATAGTTTTTGACGTTAAACGTGGGGGGAAAAAATGGAACAATGCCGTTTACAAAGGTATGTTGGCGTCTCAAGATCCCGAAACAACATGACCTGGTACTGCCTAGACCGGTCCCTCTTTATAAGAGGAACTCTGGGAGAATTCAGAAAATAATTCAAGTGTTTTATCATCTAAAGGGAAAAAGAAAAAGATGTTGGGTCCTGCTGATTTGTAAAGAGTCACTGTTCAGTATATCACATTTCACGGTAAATAGAGTTCTCATTTTATCGCTTTGCAAGTACTGCTAAAGAGATTGTGTGCGTGTTGCTGAGATGTCTCTCTGGGGGCGGGGGGGGGGGGTCCATTGTGACCACGGGTGAAACAACACTCCGCCTACGCTGCCTTTCTAATCCAATCACAGGCCAGCTCCTGTGTCCACCAGGAGCTGGTTCCGAAGACACTCTAAGGCTTTATTTTTGAATTCAGATTCCCCTTCCCTCTGATGACGAAGATTTTTAAGAAACCATTTGAATGTGTCTGCATGGGCTTCACACGCACCCAGAAGAGTCTGTTGCTTCCAGCAGATATAGTGCTGACGATGCGCTCTTAACCGCACACACGCACACACACACCTTGATAAGCAATTGCATGTCAACAACAACAGCGAGCACATGGGTCATGACAAAGTCTGCATATGTTGACTTGCATTGTCTGACTCAAAATATAGATTAGATTAGGGAATTTTAGAAGTCAATCTCCTCCCTGTCATCTGGTGTTTTTGGGGCGCCATCTTGGTTTGTGACATCAAACCCAAAGACACAAGAAATGAAATCTGATAGCACAGTGCAATAATCACACACACACACACACACACACACACACACACATCCATAGCCCTACTCCATAACGGTCGTTGGTAGAGTGAGAATAGGGAAGCCTACTGGCTCAGCCATTTGGGAGCGTTCCTACCGTGCGGTTGTGTAACTGTTGGGCTGGCCTCTCTCTCGTTAGCGGGCGGGTCGGTGCCCATTTTAGACCCGACCGTCTGCAACATCAAAGGAACGGGCCTCAAACCCGGGAACCCTCGGGTTGAGTGGCAGTGTTGAGTAGCAGTGTTCGGCCCATTCTACTCAGCGCACCCTTGAACAAAAAAACGCTTTTTTCATTTCATCATTGGATGCGTCTCACGTTGGATGGGCGTCTGCGTCCGAGTTTACTTTCTGAGGTGTGGCACACATTTGTACATCCTCACTGGAAATACACGGTTTTTCTTTTTGTTCAAGTAAAATGCTTTTATACAACTTCACAACCATGTTTTTGGGGGTTTTTTTAAAGCGTAGAGCTGAGAAACGTCAGGAGTTCTATGAACAACCTGTGGTTTTAATATCAGGAACGTGTAGTTCACCGTTCAGCATTTGGAATCTGATCATTTTCTCACAGACTGTACACACAGCGGGGTCGTCACTGTTCCGTTTTATTTGCAAAGACACCTTAGGCCAGAGGCTATATTTATGACTTGAGCTGTGAAGGAAATGTTACACGATTTCAAGGCTTTTAAATGGTGTGATGCGTTTGACAGATTTGTGTTGATATTTATTAATGTGTGCGAGGCTGTATTATATGTTATTATATGTACAAAAAAAATGGAATCCTAATTTTTAAAATGCCATGTTCACACTTGACTTGTAAATGCTTCATGTAGCTAAAGCCGCGTAGGGTGTTGGATGTATGCTGAGATGGCAATAAAACAATGCAGTCATTTTGAGTCGTTGTGTTTCTGTGCATTGACTCCTCCTGGCTCTGCTGCGTCCCCGGGCCAGCGGGTGGCCGGCATCGGACCACATGTTATTCTTCCATAGCCTTGGAAGCCTTGGAAAATTGAATTCAACTCAAAACATGTTTGTGATTACTTTGCCAGTTTGTAGAAAGTTATTATTAATCAAAAACAGGCGTGTGAATGAGCAAACACATGAATGGAGATGAAATGCCTGATACTCCATTATTTGTGTGTGTGTGTGTGTGTGTGTGTGTGTGTGTGTGTGTGTGTGTGTGTGTGTGTGTGTGTGTGTGTGTGTGTGTGTGTGTGTGTGTGTGTGTGTGTGTGTGTGTGTGTGTGTGTGTGTGTGTGTGTGTGTGTGTGTGTGTGTGTGTGTGCGCGTGCGTGTGTGTGTGTGTACTGATTCGTCTGAAGGGCCCTAGTTGTCATACAGTTGTATCCTTTATCCCCCAACTTCTAAACAGCCCCCAGAATAGATCCCTGCACTCCCACTACTCAGACAGCGAATGTGCACCACAGCAAAACATCGCAGCAAGGATCATCGACGATCTTGACGCATACAAAACAAATCGTTTCTTTACACAATCCTCTGAGCCTCGGTGCCTAACCTCGCCTGAGGTTCATCTAAAAAAGCACACACACACACTCACACACTCCTGGCGTCTCTTCCTCATGTGGTAGCATAGCTGGTGCCAGGACTGTACTTTATATCCTGGTTTATGCATATGTACAGTAATCTAACCGAAGTCTAAATATAGACTCGGGCAGTAAGATCATATCACCGAGAGAAAAACATTGACACAATAAACAGAGCTTTATATACATATTTGATTATTCATCAATATGAATATGAATTCATATTTGATCAAAATACATTTCTGGCAAAATCAGTGGAGCAGCATTGACAAATGGGGATTGACAAACGTTATTTAAAGCATAAATGAAAAATGTTCAAGCATCATGTTGAAAGTCGGCTCATCTGGTCAACCACAGAATCCATGTTAGACTTTGACACCCACTGCTTAGGACTCATACTGAGTCATTCTTCCTTAGGTCAATGAACACAAACACCTTTTTTGGGGGGGGGGGGTAACTTTTACAAATGTGTTCATATATGCTTACTCGTCAGTATAGGAGAATCACGCCACACTGTCATTTGCACTAAAACCCTGAAAGAGACTCATGGACTGATGTGTGAGGCTGAAAATCCCATGAAGTTGTAAAGGATTATCCTCATTCAAAGCTTCCCCCGGGCTGCAATGAAAGATATGTAAAGCTAAATGTGGATTATGTAAAACTCCAAACACCAAAAGTAAGACATGGTGTATATGCTTGTGATGGAATTCCATTCTTCCAATGCAGAGCTTCTGCGCATATCTCCAGGAACCCCCGATTAGCTGAAAATGTAACTTTTCTTTTTTTTTTCCTGTTTGTCCCTGGAGGCCCCCGCACCACAACCCCTCTCCTAACGTTGCGTAACAACGCAATCTTTCCTCTCTTTCGAGTCGTGTCGCCGTGGGAGACGGAGCGGGGCAGCTGGGGCGGGCAGACCGCGGTCAGCGTGTCGGAACACATTTGAAGCACCGAGACGCAGGCACCCACGCGGGCAGCGGCTGCCAGCACAACGCAGCCCCCCGCCTGTCAGACACGGTGGGGGGGTCTGGCCTCAGAACCTAAGAGGGCCTTCATCACACGCCAGCACTCGTTCTGGTCTCCGGCGTGGAGGCTGAATCGAGGCCAGTTACGTAAAAGGCGGCGGTAGGTAGTCGCTGCCATGACGGGGAGGAGGTAGAAGTGCAGAACTACGGTACACCCTTACAGAAAGACGACAAAACACTACAGAGCCTCTAGGAGACCCCTAGAGGGGGAGCCTCGGCCTCATTTTGGCCCCCATTTGGAGTGTGTAGAGCAGAGAGCAGGGGTCCACCGTGTCCAGCATGGCTCCTGCAGACTTACAGCTTCTGGACACCTGATGGAGCAAAAGGAGGAAAATAACGATGAGCTGGAAGATCTATTAGTTCTATTAGCCTTGCAATTATGAATGCTTGAAACCTGCTCCCGGGTTACCATGTTAAAAAAAATGAAGAAATTATTTAGCATTGATATTTTGTGAGGGAATGAAGATAGTCTACCACCTGTATATAGGAGGGTAAAGATGAGAGATAAATCAGAATTAGCTAAATACATGGCACATCCCTCTAAACTAGCTTGGTTGAGTCTGTTAGATACGATGCTGCAGTATCGTTCACCTGACTAATGGAACGCAGGGCCAATCAGGGACGCGCCCTGCAACACATCTGAGTGCAATCTGTGTGCTTGACTGAGCAAACTCATTATATTTATTACCTTCTGGATAAAGTACAACGCCCGGTGCCAGGAGTTATGACAGGCCACCGCCGTGTCGCATCCCTGGACAAATAAGCCAATAAATAATAATTATGAATAACTTTTTAAATTTACGACAGAGACAAACTTTCGGAATCGGGAAGCGCTGAGAAGCTAAAAATGCAAGGGGTACGAAACGAAGCGCCGTGTTATAGGAGGACCAATTGAGTGCCAATTTTATTAAAGTTTCAAGGGTACCGTGTCAATAATGCTGACTGACAGTGCCATTGTGGTGGCGTGGTCATCCACACCACCACAATGTGAGCATTCAGAGTGTGAAGGAGGCGTGAGGGAGCAGCCCATTGTGGCAAATTAATGCTCTGAGCTCCATTATGTCCTCCGCAGATAAAGGAAATGTCAACTAATTACAGAATCGTGTAAGGAGAGGCGGGGGCAGTAATGAGGAGGGCGACTTTCAGGGGTAGCTAAGCCAACACACCGTTACCGTCTGAAACCCTTCAACGTCGACTCAAGCACACGGCATCAGCAGAGCTCACTCTGTGCTCTTTTTTTTTTTAGATGACCCGCCTCAGGCATCACGGCACTGATAGAGCGAATGTGATTGACTTTCATATATGAATTGAATCAATATGATGATTACATTACAGTCGACTGCTGGCAGGTGCTTCTCATGCCCCCTGGTGTCACTGCTGACTTTTCCATCACGCTAATGTGACCGGATTGCATTAATATAGCGCTTTTATCTAAAGTGCTTTACATTGCCTCGCATTCACCCATTCATACAGACATTCATACACTGACGGCAGGGTCAACCATGCAAGGCAACAGCCAGCTGGTCAGAGACAGCTAGTGCTAGGCGAGGTGTCTTGCTCAGGGACACCTCGACACTTGGCTAGGGGGAGCCAGGGATCGATCCCCAGGCTCGCCTAGCTAAGTGTCGAGGTGGTCCCTGGAGCAAGACACCACCTGCTCCTGACGTGTTGGTTGTTAACTTGCATGGTTGGCACCGCCGTCAGTGTATGAATGGGTGAATGAAGACCCAAGATGGTCAATCATTTTGTATAACATCTCTTCTTGAAGACATTTCAATGTCTCTTTGAATCTAAGAAGAACTTCCTCTCCTCAATTAATGTTGTGCTTGTGTCGATACTGCAGCCAGGCCAAGTCACCCAGGTCAAGTCAAACAAGTGTGAAACCTCTCTCCAGATCCATTGGCGACCGACACTCGTTGACTGGAGAAAGTGAAGCAACATCCTCGCCACGCCAAGCAACTTATGTACTGCGTCTATTAGCCTACTTTCATATTGCTTGGTGACTGTTGCTTGGTGACCGTTTTATAAAAGCAAGAGCTCATAGACATAATAACCATATACCATGGCCTACCGTGAGCTAATGCTTAATTGTACCACACATGGTACATCCTGTGATGTTTGTAGCAATGTCATATTTTTCTTATAAACTGCTTTACGTTCAGTGCATCACGGAAGACGGTTGTGGGTGCAACGCTGCCCCTGTCAAGTCTTCCCATGATCAGGCTCCATTGAACCAAACACTTTGCATTCAAGAAGTGTCCACAAGGAATTAGTTTTTAATCAGCATCAGTCTGTTTACATCACACATTTTAATGAGCACTTGGGCCGAGATAACCTTGCCGTAATGTGTGTGTGTGTGTGTGTGTGTGTATGTATGTGTGTCGGCATGCGTGTGTGTGGGCGTGTGTGTGTCGGCATCCTTGTGTCTCCATGTGTGTGTGGGCGTGTGTGTGTGGTGTGTGTGTGGGCATGCGTGTGTCTGGGCATGCGTGTGTGTGGGCGTGTGTGTGTCGGCATGTGTGTGTGTGGGCATGCGTGTGTGTGGGCATCGTGTGTGTGGGATCATGTGTGTGGGCATGCGTGCGTGTCGGCACCTGCCGTTGTTGTGTGGGCATGCGTGTGTGTGGGGCATGTGTGTGTGGGTGTAGTTTCATTTTCTTAATGAGCACTCGGACATCAACGTGTCTTTATTGCGCCATCTTGCTCGGTTGGTATTCGGACCGGAAAGAGAGCGAAAGATATAAAGAATACGGGACGTACGTGAGCCACAAACAGCGGAGCCACACAGCCCATTCAATCACCACGCTGATATAAATAACTTTATAAAACCAATAAAATCGCCAAACTAAATACAAAATCAATATGCATGTAAAAGACACATCTACAGAAAGAAATAGCAATGCATACTGTGAGATCCGCTCAGATAACCTCCTCTACCGGAGGTGTTGTGAAACCTGTATCCAGTAACGGTTGTTAACAGGTCGGTGGAGAGACTAGCCTAGCCCCTAACTGCCTTATGTCCGAACGTCTACCCCGCTTACATTGGTGCCACGACCCAAGGCATAACCCTGGCTTCGAGCCACAGCCCCAATCGCGTCCGTTATGGCAGCTCTGTCCTGGGATCTGTGCGCTTGGTGGTTCACTAGGATATATTTTAAGGCTTGGATAACTAGCCCTAGGGATATGTTTTATTCTCCTAAAGTAACCTCTCAGAACCAGGTGTCAACCTCTTAACACACTTAAATCTTCTTCTCCTTCGGCAATGATCGAATGTCCACAGGAATCTATTCATCAAATAATTGATAGTTTTTATTGCAGGAATTTAGCAGGGGTTCAGCAGAATGCGTAGCAAAAAGTTGGCAAAAATGGTTATGATAACAGGAAATATAATTAAAGAAGCACGCTGTCCGATATTGATGAACTTATCCGGATCTCGCTAGTTGGTGAGCGCGCCTGCTGCTGCCTACTCGGGCCTCCAGCCCCTCCCGTCGTGCGCATTGTAGAATTCCTTGGGTCCAATCCAAGAATATGTCAAAACAAACGCTGGTAAACTTCACAGTCCTGTTGGACTGCGGAAGACATCCTCCCCTCGATGGACTGTCGAAAAAAAACCCAGAAACTAAACAAGAGTAATCCGAGTCTCGGAAATATATAAAAAAAAAAAAATGTCCGGAGATTTCTTGCGCTTCTTTTTCCTCATCCTGATGGCGTCCTTCTGTCCGCCCCTCAGGAGCTCTGATGACTCTCTTTGCACGTTCACTTGTTGGCCCTTTTATACCCTCTGATGACCTCAACGTTCAATAGTAACTGCGCCACAACCCCTAAACGTAGAGCCTCCACCTGGTGGTTACAGGGGAGAACTACAACCTTTGAGGCTAGTTCAATAGTAACTGCGCCACACTGGGCCCCTGGCCTTGAGAAGAGCCACCTGGCCTCCTTATCTTAGCGCATGCTCTAACCGATCTTTAAGACTTGGTGCCAAGATCTAGTGTTTTCTTGGGAGAACAACACCCCTACTAAACTTAGTGCTTATCTAGACATACGATACACTTGGCAATATACACCCAATGGTGATACACATGGTTATACATATAATGTTTCTCAATCAATGAATCATAACATTATTGCATAGATATGGTCGATTATAACCACCCATAACATATAACATATTATTACATAGATATGATAAACTCACTATTACTAAATGAATCATAACACATCATGACATAGATATGATCGCTAACAATCAAACCATAACACATCACTTACTTGACTCTGATAAACAACATGAAACAACATCATGATTATACACATAGATTATAATAATCCCACTTCACCCTTCATTCTTCCAACATCACATGGTTTTTTGGACACCGGTGAATCAACCCTACTTGACAATACCTGCAGAAGAGTTTACATATATAAGTTCGCTGGTCACGTTGGCTCTTCCTGCTACCTGCCGACATGAAACCACGGACAACTTATCATACTGCTAAACTCTCATACACTAGATTAATATACACACACACACACACACACTCTACACAATTGCTAAAATGATAATTACAATGATTATGAAACATCTAAAAACACGACATTGACGTCCCAGCGGCTCCGGACAATGACTACTGCTGGTTAACACTGAGCGAATTGTACACACACTTTGTACAATTCGAAAAAGGGCGAAAGATGGCATTGCCCACACTTGGCCCACCAAAGCCACACCCCTTCCCAGGCGCCATAGAACCAACAGCTTCAAAATAAAAGTCCCATAAAACAAATAGACAATAACAGTGTAATACAAGATGAAAATCTAGAGAAACATAAATGTTGTTTATGTTGTGTGTGTTTATGTTGGTATAAGGCAGGCCACTAGCCAGGGGGATGCTCCACTAGAATGTCTTTCCTAACATCACATGCTTCAGGACTGTGTGGGTAATAAACAGTCAAAGGAGTCAGTTGAATCACAAAGACCACCACAGAAAATAGAATCGGAACAATATAAATATTGCAGGAATATCCTGGAGGCCTGATGGGAGATGTTTGACCACGAAATATGAGCAAGAACTGTCTTCTGAGAAAACATGTGTTATGTAGTCACACTACACGCTGTCTTTGTGTCATGCACTGAATTGAAAATCCCATGCATGCCGTAGGTGAACAAAATGGCTCTGCATCTGTTAAAGGAGGCATGTTGTACCACCAGGTGTGAGCGTGACGAGCCATTCCAAGCGGTTTCAAAAACACAAGTAGGACTGTCCACCCAGATGTACAGTGTGCTGGATAGATCAGCCTACCCAACCTACCCAGTGGACTGTAGCAACTGGTAGGCTGATCTATCCACCGTACATCTGGGTGGACACTCCCACTTGTGATGTCAAAAAGCGGCGATTGAACCGCTTGGAATGGCGAATCACGCTCACACTGCAAGCAGTTTTCAAAGTCATCCTACTGACGTTGGACAGTTTTTCAGCGATTGCGCAATGAATGGCAACATACAAATGAATATAAATAAATAGCCACATTATGTTAATAAAAACTGTTTGAATTGGAATGTGTTTGTAACCGTTAGTATGTTGCTTAGCAACGGGTGTGCAGGCAGCCAGGAGGGCCTATTTCTTTGAACAATGTTTTTTTAACATGTTAATAATAAAACCTATTTAAATTGTACTGTGTCTATTAGCCTATTTTCATATTGCCATGCTTGCAGGGGTTGACGTTTTATAAAAGCAATAGTGGTATATGGTTATTATATCACAGCTAACTTGGGCAACC